>CM021108.1:475343092-475601992 GCA_007115665.2 Sequoiadendron giganteum | reverse complement strand
AGGGTTTAAGGGTTGAGGGATTAGGGTTTGAGGGTTGAGGGTTGAGGGTTGAGGGTTTCTCCCACTCTCCCTCTCTCTCCCTCCCTTTCTATCTCCCACTCTCCCCCTCTCTCCCTCCCACTCTCTCTTTCTCTCACTCTCCCCCACTCCCACTCTCCCCTACTCTCTCCCACTCTATCTTTCTCCCACTCTCACCTTCTCTCCCTCCCTCTCTATCTCCCACTCTCTTGGTCTCCCACTCTCCACTTCTCCCCTTCTCCACTCTCTCTCCCACTCTCTTTCTCCCACCTCCCCTCTCCCTCCTCTATCTCCCACCTCCCTCTCCCTCCCACCTCTATCTCCCACCACCCCCTCCCTCCTCCCTCCCACTTCTCTTTCTCCCACTCTCCCCTTCTCCCTCCCTCTCTATCTCCCACTTTCCCCCTCTCTCCCTCCCACTCTCTCAGAAACTCCTATACTCTCAAAAATACACTAAGAAAACCAAATTTCAGATAACGTGCTTGTGTTATAATGCGAGCACATTGTTTACTCCACTAAAATGGTAAAAAACTCTATCTACCCGTGATTTGAAGGCCCACAGTTTGCATATTCCCCTAATTCTACACGTGCTCCGACAAAAAATAGATTTTTGATGATGTTGTGAAGTGTGTAAGCATCTTTTTCACATTCCATCACCTTTTCCATGATCTTTTTACCACCTTTGCATGAAATAGCAAAGTTTCCACGTTGAAAGACATATAATATCAATTGAAGTTTGAATTCCATTGAAAACTGATATACAATTGAAGTGTGGAAGGGAACAAGCTTTTGAAAATGTCAAATTGTTGTGGAGTTTGAAGAAAGAAGAAGCTAAGGATACATAATTTGATGGAACTCCTCCATTTGAAAGTCTGGTTTTTAAGGTATGTGAAGTCTTTACACATTTTCTTTCATTCTATTATGGCTTGCTTTCATCTTTGTTTGTCATTATAACCTTAGGTTGTCAATGCACATTTTAAATTCAGAACCATTCACCAAAATTCATCCTTTAAGACAACTCCAAGCCTCTCCCATTCCTCTGAAGGGTCCAAACACCTTCCAATACCTCTGCACAAACTGATGCAGTACAAAGGAAGAAATCAACACCTTTCTTGACACACTTATTCAACTATATTTCCCTTCACAAAACATTTGATTCGTATACTCAAATTAGCATTAAGAGTTCCCAATTCCTTAAGGACCTTCAAAACACCTTGAAAATATTGAAAATAACTGATTACAATCAACTAGGTTCCTCAAAACATCAACCAATGATTATGTCATTCACAAGTTGTCTTAAATCTTCCATAATGGCACCATTGTTTACAAACACAAACTATAATTCTTAAGGCACAACCAAACCATTATTTGCTTAATAAATATTTGTTTGAGTTAGTACAAAAAAAATGAAACCTTTCAGAAGTTTTCCCTTACGCGCAAACTTAGTTCTTTGTTCACTGTCCACATTACTAGTAGCCAAGCATTTGCAAACTGTCACATGTATCTCCCAAACCATGCACACACTTCAAACTGTGATACTCATTTTTGATGTAAAGTTAGAGGACCCAAAACCATTGAAGATGTCAACTTGCCTTCAAGAGCCATCTAAGAAGATTAAAAAGGCGTAATGGACCAATCCCAACACTCCTCCAAGATGGACAACAAACAAAAACATTATTTCCCAAATTTCACCCTTGGAATCTAGTTACTGTGCAAAACCAATTTTGGGCCCATAACTCCAAAACTTTCGAAAACACCAAGAAAATAAAAGAATGATTGTAGCACCAATTTCAGAGTTGAAAGACATACCTTAACCCATCACATGACTCCTTCGGGACAACATTAAGAAAACTGACCTTTTTCACTATTTTAGGCCTCCAAGTAGGCCAATTTTACAAAGGAACTACCCTTAGATCTTCACACAAGACTTCCAAACCCAAAAATAGTCTTTAATTAGGTCTCAAAACAAGATAATTTCTAGGTCTTAGGACCTTACCCGCTCAACTAGGCTTCCAATACAAAAACCCCCATTTTTCAAAGCAAAGAGGGGGAGTTTATAGAAACTCCTATACCCGAGCCTTCCAAGACCATTCCAAAGTATCAAAAATATTCAAAATACCCTTCACAAGGTCAAAAGTTCATTACATAGACCACTCCTTCAACACTTTTTCAAAATCACTCCTTGGTTCCTCAAATTCTCATTGAAAAGTGCTTGTTTGAGCTAAGAACCACATATCCTATTGTCATTAGTTTCATTCCAAGGCATGTTCAACAATAAAAGACCCTACTCTAAAAATATGCATTCCATCCCACTGAGAAAAAAGTCATAACAGTAGGTGGGATGGTCATTTCATAATTAAATCCTACTCAAACCCTTGACTAGCTTGAAATGAGCAGTTTTAGAAAATTGTCAATTGCTCCCTTCAAACTTAATGCTAAGACCTCAGAACTGATGCATTAGAGACTTAAGACATGTTAATACAATATTATATTAGTTTTCTATCAAGGGGGGGCTATATAGATGCGTAAAAGTGCAAAAAAACCAGTGAATTTCTGCAAACGAGCATTTTTTTTATCAAAAAAATGGATTTCAAAATGAACAAAAATACTCCCTTCGAGCCAATGGAGGTTGTTTAAACCTTTTTCAATGACAAAAAACTCCCCTCAATTCCTATAACTAACAAACAACCACCTTTGAAAGCTCATATAACCGGTACATGAAAAATGTCTTTAATGACCCTCTTACAACATGAAGATACCCAAAATTGAATCAAATTTCAAAATGGAAGCATAGATTTTCAAGTTGCTCCTACACTAAAAAATTATCAAACACTCACAAAGCCATTCACTCATTAGTTTTCAGAATCACCATCATGGTTATTAACTTTTAGTTAGAAATGTGCTCTGGCCAGCCTAGTGCTTCCATAGTTTGTACACATTTGTCTACATGCTAGGTTAAATTTTGTACACGATGATTGTAAGTATTATTTAAATGAAGCCTTCAATGACATACATTTTTCAATTAAATTCAATGGATACATTTCTCGGGAACTAATATTCATCTCATTATCATGGTATAGATAAAATTATCTGCCATGCAGAAGAAAAAGACAAAGAGGAAACTAGCAGACGAAGAGAAGGAAACCTTGAAAGAAAAGGAGAGAGTTCGGGTGGTGACATATCGTGAAAAGAAGAAATTGGAAACGATTGATGAAAACAACCCGATTGTAGAGGAACCTCAATCGTCAAAAAGAGAACAGGAATTGGTAGCACAACAGGCACAAATGCGAAAGCATCATTGTAAGACAGATTCAAATACCGTAGTTGGAGACACACCCTCTATGACAAGTGAATATGAAGGGACACCATTAAGCACAAGTGAATATGGATGGACACCATCTACTACAAGTGAATATGGAGGTACACCATGTACCACAAGTGAATATTGTTGGACACCATCCAACACATCTCAAGTTGACAGTACATCATCACTCGGAATTGACAAAGAAGGTATGCCATCATCTCCATGTGAACCTCAATGTATGTCTTCTTCTCCACCCTCGATCAAAGGTACACAATCTAGCCCACCTCAATAAAATATTGATGAAATTCCTAATGTTGAGATGTATGTACCTAGGAGAACACCACCAAGAATTTTGCGTAGAAAGCAAAAGTATTTGATTAATATTGATGATGAGATTTTGCAGCACATGGAAGGTAAGATTTCAACACACACTTGTAGAAGATATGTTGATAAGATTTGGGAATGATTCTTTGAAAGGCTAAATGAGACTGCAAGATGTCAACTATTTGTTGAAATGATGTGGGGTGTAAAGTATAGGAACATCATGAAGACTCTTGGGTTGAGAACATCGAATGCATCAAGTGAAGACACTATTGTGAAGAATCTAATGGATGCTTATGAGAGTGCGGGTAAGAACTCACGCTCAAAGGATAGTAATGTCACCCGACATGTCATTACATCGACTTTGGTAATTTTCAAACAAAGAGAGATCGCCTAATTAAAAAGACTAGTGAAAGAATGGGAATTAGTAGAAAAACTTTATCAAGAGCCATTCAAAGGCGGCAAAGAATTGAGGGCAATGATACAAATGAATTATGGACATTCTCGGGGAGACTGTCACAAAAAGATAAAGAAGTTGTCGAAGCCTTGAGAACACTGATTGAAGAGTATTGGAAGAATAACACAAGGCCATCTCTGAATCAAAGGGATGTGGTAAGAAGGAGAATCGGTAGTCGGAATCGTGAGCCACATCCAAAGTATTTTTTGGATATGACTCAAACCCAATTTTTTCAGAAATTTGAAAATGATTATCCTCAAATTAGTATTTCTCAGAGATTTTTTGAACTGCTTAAACCTTTTTATGTCAAGATAAATCACACATGCACTACTTGTTGTTGTAGACTACATATTGAATTTTCTAACCATTACGATGTTTATTGTTCTATATGTTTAGATTTGCATACTAACGATGTTTTGCAGGATTGTGGCATAAAAGCCCCACCAAAATCTTCAAGAGAGTTCTTCTCAAAAAATTATGTGAAATAGAGGATGGCCAGATATTCTATAGGACAACATGCTTGGATGGTTCATGCGAGTGTTTCGGTGGCTTCCAGCATATGCTAGTATGTCAACATATGGAAAACATAGATGAGGTGGGACAAAAACTAGTAGAGTTCGGGAAATATAAAATAGTGACATATGCTACAAAAGATGGGTCTCAAGCAAAAAGGTGTGATTTAGTTATTGAGAAGATTCCACTGTACAAATTTATGACCACATTTCCTGATAGTATACTATCTAAGTATGCAATGCATACCCATAGAGCCCAATGGTTGGACACGCAGTTCAAGCTATGCAAGGATACCTTTCCAGTTGGAAGCATAGTATCTGTGGTTGACTTTGTAGAGAACTACACTCTACAACCACAACATGAGCTAGAGTCACAGTATTACAACTCCACACAAGTTTTGATATTTGTGCACATAGAATTCATTCATGCATCTGATAGTACAAATGAGCAAAGGAAGGTATTGAGGGAGTACCACTTTTACATTAGTGATGATCGCACACATTCTCCAGAGTTTGTGAAAGGTTGCTTCTAGATGTTCTACAGTGGTTTGGTTCAGAGGGGCATAGAATACGATCAACATATAATATGGTCTAATAACTGTGCAACACAGTTCAAGAACTCGCACATGTTCTACTAGTTGTGCAGGATGCATGTCATTATAGGTGTTCAACATATGTGGAACTTTTGTGAGGCTGGACATGGAAAGGGGGAGCATGATGGTGCAGGAGCATGCATGAAAAGAGCATTAGCACGAGAAGAGTTAAAGTATAAAGACAGATGCAAAATGAATCGTCAAGCGGTGTAATGCTTTGATGGGTCCAGGTAATGAAGGTACATCTTCAGTTCATAGATTTTTTGGTTCATGGATGATACTAACATTACACCATATGAAGACTGTTGTACACTAATAGGATTGAGTGAGGTACACTCTTTCCTTAGCTCAAATGCAGGTTCATGGAGTATCGATACACGAAAGATGGCATGCTTTTATTCTTCATGTATAATGCAAGCCTGGAATGATTGTGAGTCAGGGGAGAGGGTTGAAAAATGGTTCACAAGTTATCTTAGCCCACTTCACACATATCACCCTCTGATAGCATTGGAATTGACACAGATGGAATCATCAGCCAACTTTGACCACGTATCAGATCTAGTTCAACCAGGTGATATATCTACTTTCTTAGTTGTTGAAATTCCATATCGTTATCTTACTTTGTACTATATTCGTAATGTTGATAAATTTCAAGAGATTTTTTGCACATATCAATGCAGGGCATGTTTATGCAGTTATTGCATATGAAGACAATGAAGAGGGAACAAACTATTACTTGTGTCATTGTGTTGAGACCAAAAAAAAATTGGAGGCCCCAGTTATAGATGGAGAAAACATCGAATACCCTACAGGCTCAGTTGTGGTTACTGGAACATGGCTTAGAAGGTACCCACATTCAAGTGTTAAACATTAGCTATTTCAGTACTTTGGCATGCATCGTAAGATTCTTCATTACTCGAACCTTGTCGTAGCATCCAATGTTCATTTGACCAAATATGGGGGTAGACCTTTGAACAAGACGTTATGGAAGGTCTGTGAGTCTGACCATGAGGCAATACTTGACACAATAAAGAGTAGAGCAGACCCGGATGGTTCATTGGATTAATTTGTAAGTATATGCATATTGGTTCTTATTAATTTATACTTATATGCACATTAATTTGTTTGATGCCAATGCTATCATCTTCTTTTACAGTGATTGGTGTCCCCTTGCAAAAAATGTAGATATATGAGCCATCTAAGAGAATGTCAGCCATAAAAGCAATGCAACATCCTTATTTTGATGCCTGCATGCAACATCTGTAAGTGCCTTCCATCTATTTTTATTTCATTTCCATTTTGGATGCTCTTTCTTTTTCTCTTTTACTTTGCGTATTTGTAAGTAAACTACTAAAAATTGATTGATCTTTCGTTGCAGAAAATGTTGATTTAAGAGCCATCAAAGAGAATCTCAACCAAAAAAGCAATGCAACATCCTTATTTTGATGATCTTAACAAATCTCAATTTTGATTTCAAGCCATTATAAAAGTGCGTGTGAAGCTTAGCGAGGGAATTTCAAGTTACACACTTGAAGTTAACCTCATAATGAACACCTATGATGTAGACATTTAAAGAGAATCTTGAATGTATGAGTGACATTGTAAAAGATCTGTGAGAACGAAGTGCCTGAGGCATTGTAATAAGATTTAATTACATAATGAGATATACTCAAATATTGTAAGGTTTGAGTTCATGTTTGGTGTAGTAGCACTTTGTTCTGTAAATGCGTTGAATAGGAAAATTTGCAAACTTTGAATTTTGAAATGTAAACAATGTGAAAAAGGTCATATAAAGGTCATGTAAACAATTTGCAACTTTTTTTCTGCAGCTCATGTGATGAAGCGGACTATTCCAACACATCCAAATAGGTATTTTTACGCTAGGCATGGTCCTCTTTCGCACCGAAACACGTGGAATTGCTCCGAGCTATGTTCTACCGGATCGATCCCTTAGGGGTCCAAAGTGAAAAATGGCTGCAAACTTCAGAATGCTATTACTTGGATACCGTTACACTTAGAAACTTCTCGTCTGATCCTATAGGATCATGTTGGGCCCCTCTAAAAAAACCTCTCTCGATTTTGGTTGTCTTGGAGTGGTTTTCGCGTGGTGGTAGATTTTCACTTGATGGAAAAAGTGTCAAATTCAAGTTGTGCAAAGTTGCAAAGTGGTGCAACTTTCGCTCTGCAACTCGTATGACCAAAATAACTATTCCAATGCATACAAATAGGTATTTTTATGCTAGTCATGGTCTTGTTTTGCATCGAAACACGTGGAATCGCTCCGGGCTACGTTCCATTAGATTGATCCCTGAAGGGTCCAAAGTGCAAAATGGCTGCAAACTTCAACATTCTATTACTTGGATACCATTACACTTAGAAACTTTTTGTTTGATACTATAGGATCACATTGAGCCCCTCTACAAAAACCTCTCTCGGTTTTGGCTATCTCAAAGTGGTTTTCCCATGGTGGCGGATTTTCACTTGATGGAAAAAGCATCAAATGCAAGCAATCCAAAGTTGCAAAGTGGTGCAACTTTCATTCTGCAACTCATGTGACAAAACTAATTGCTCCAATGCATCCAAATAGGTATTTTTATGCTAGGAATGGTCCTATTTCGCACCGAAACACATGGAATCGCTCTGAGCTATGTTCCACCGGATCGATCCCTTAAGGGTCCAAAGTGCAAAATGGCTGCAAACTTCAACATGCTATTACTTGGATACCATTACACTTAGAAACGTCTCATCTAATCCCATAGGAAGTCATTGGGCCCCTCTAAAAAAACCTCTCTCGGTTTTGGCTTTCTTGGAGTGGTTTTCTCGTGGCGGCGGATTTCACTTGATGGAAAAAGTGTCAAATTCAAGCTATGCAAAGTTGCAAAGTGGTGCATCTTTCGCTCTGCAACTCATATGACCAAACTAACTGTTCCAATGCATATAAATAGGTATTTTAATGCTAGGCATGGTCTTTTTTTGCACTGAAACATGTGGAATCGCTCTGAGCTACGTTCCATCGAATCGATCCCTTAAGGGTCCAAAGTGCAAAATGGCTACAAACTTCAACATGCTATTACTTGGATATCGTGATGCTTAGAAACTTCTCGTCTAATCCTATAGGATCGTGTTGAGCCCCTCTACAAAAACCTCTCTCGGTTTTGGCTATCTCAGAGTGGTTTTCCCATGATGGCGGATTTTCATTTCATGGAAAAAGCATCAAACGCAAGTAGTGCAAAGTTGCAAAGTGGTGCAACTTTCGTTCTGCAACTTGTGTGACCAAGAGGACTGTTCCAACACGTCCAAATAGGTATGTTTATGCTAGGAATGGTCCTATTTTGCACCGAAACATGTGGAATCGCTCTGAGCTATGTTCCATCAGATCGATCCCCTAGGTTGGAGGAGTCTAAAATTGCAAATTTGTAAGTTGCTTAAAGCAACAAATTTGAAATGCAACGGTTACTTGTTTTGAAAGTTGGGTTTTAGTTAGTTGAGGGCATGGATCAGCTAGAAAAGGGTGTAAAACACTATGTAAAGCCTTGAGAGGCTCGAATGGAGGTTGTTGATGAACTTTTGGAGAAGATAAGATAAGAATTATTCACACTGTTCTCTATTTTTTAGATTTCTTATACAAACTTGTTGATCCCGTACTTCGTATGACCTCCAGCTTCTTGTACAGTCCCAAGGCTGACATGGATTGAAAGAGGGCTGAGTTCACAAGAACCCATCTCTCATGATAATGAATGGCCCACTTAGCACTCATTGCATGTAGGTGATGCTCACAGAGGTGAGGCACTAGGCCTTCCTAGGAGGTCACCCATCCCAATACTACTCCAGCTCAAGCGCTTAACCATGAAGTTTTTTCCCCAAGGTTAAGCCCACTTAGCTTGCAACCCCATTTGCAAAACCTTTAGCAAGTGTTGTGCCTTATGAAACATTCATTATAGAGCCCCTTTAGCTCATTAATTGATAAGTAGAAGGTATTTTCTACAATGTGTCAAATTGTGATATTGCTATCAGGATTCAATTGTGTAGTTTTCGAGTATAAAAGAGAATAAGAAGGGAAGATCAGGGTAATCAATTTGTGGGATTATTTTTATTATTGAATTACCTAGTGTGGGATTGGTCTATATGAGAAAAAAATTATAATATGGGAGTATACGTTTCAAGCATATAATCCGGAAAGGACTCAAAGTTAGATGCATGAGTACAAAGTATCGATTAGGAAAGGCATCCCAATTCTCAAGGCCTATATATCAATGATAGGTAGATTTATGTTCAAAGCTAGCACATGATTTTAATTGATTAATTAGAAACAACTATTATATTTATTTATCAAATTTCCATTATCAAATTAATATTTGAATTAGATTTCATAATCAAAATTTATTTCATTTATAATTTGGGGACTCCATTATCTATCTTAATAATATTGGATGACAACCTTTGTCAATCCAATAAGAAATAAATAAAAAATCTATTGATCTAGAGCTCGAGTCATTACAGTGGTATTAGAGTGAATGAACTTGCTAGCCTTTGGGTATTGTAACAAATTGACTTTCCATTAGAAGCATGGCAACTGATGATATTGGTTGGCATTACTCAAGAAGGATGAACATCTTAAAGATATTTGCGGAAATCGGGACAAGTAACCTTCTTGTGGACTTAGGGTTGCAATATTTGATCTACAACATGTTCCACCATTTCTTCAGTAGGATCAAGAACACACATAATGAAGGTATGTTTACATTCATTAAAGATTATGGTTCGAACTATCCAGAAGAGTGATGTTTTATCTCAACCACCCATATCTATACCATAGTTTGTTTGGAAACAAGGATGGGTTCTCTCTTCATCGGCATATACATTATTCCTCGATGTGTTCACACTAGTGTTACAAGACTTGGACTCGCCTCAGACTTGACAAGCCAATTTTTGACTTGGACTCGGGCTTGGAGCCCAGACTCGACAAATAGAAAAACCTAAAAAATTCAAAGATTTTTAAGGATTTAAAACTTGTTTCATGCACCCTTTAATAAATAAACCTTAAAGAAACAATAGCATCATCAAATAGAAATTACTATGATCCAATACACAAACATACATCAATCACATAAGTATAAGCATCAAAAAAAGATATTTGTATTAACATAGAAATTACCTTGAATACACGTAACCCATAACTATTGAACCATCAATTTAGAATGCAAATATGGATAGGCATCGATAAAAGATATTTGTATTAACCAAATAGCCATGTAGGCATACATCAATATATGTCGATATAAGTATGAAATATATGTACAAAATAGCCATATAGGCTTACGAGAATGCCATATAGGCATACAATGTCAAATATGTCCAATAAAAAATATGTACAAAACTGCCATGTAGGCATACAACAAAGGACTATGGAATCAAAAGTCATTGCTCTCCATGCCCTGGAAATAAAATCTTTCCCTTTCCTTTTCGCTCGGATGGCGATAGGTCTGTCACTCATTTTTGTTGTGCTCGTGGAATGCTCCTACTCCTCCTCCTAGGGTTTAGTTCATGGTGAAGTTTTAACTGTTACAATAAGAAGTAAAGACATGAATATATAGAAATTACATTATAAAAAATGATATATTTGACAAAATAATCACTTATAGCCATCTCATGATCTCTCTCCATGAGGGAAATATCCTCACGCCCATGCTCAGGTGTGCTCAAGCCCTGTATAAACCATACAAATAGAAATTAAACTACGTGAATCAATAATGGTTTGATTTTTCACTAACTAACATCTATAACAACAAATGTAAATTGAAATTTACTAATTTGCCTCATACCTCTTCTGTCAAAGCCATTGAGGATTGTATAGCAGATGCCACACCAATATCCATTGCCCTCGTCACATTCGGAGGTGTATCGTCTCGCAACAACTTAAAATAAAACAACAAATTATTCAACATAATCAACAATGTGCATGTATAAACTACACAAATCTATTAAGTACTTGATTCATTAGTTAAACTCTTTATTCTATTACCTGTGTGAAGGTTTGAGTAAATCCTTCACCACTGGGAAGTGTTCCATCAAAACCTCCAATATTAGTCTATTCAATATCCAAAATTGCATATTAAATTACCATTCGTAAAACAATGCTATTAACATGCAATAAATTTATAATTGTTTACTAGTTACATACCCTAGCGATAGGTGTATTACAGAAATAGGTTGGTGGGGGGCCGGTGTATCCAGTCTCAACACTGTGACCCTGCAATTTTATTAAAATCATAAAACATTTTTATTTAATCTTGCATTTCAAAATCGAAATTTAATAAATTCAATTCAATGAACACATGCACTAACTTTTACCTGACTGTCAATGCCATATGCCTCATACAAAATGTCAGCTGCCCTCTCCATCTCCACAGCTGCAGACGGATCCTGCGTACCAGTCTCCTGAGTGTTGGTGGGGTCATATGAACAATTAGCCCCACAAGATTGACACACATGTGTTCAAAGGCCACCACTTGAAGACTCCCCTGGATGGCGCTATAGAATAGGGCTAGTATGATGGATGACACTCTGGGTCAAAGTGTTGATTGCCTGCAATGTCTCTACGTCAGCACTTTCGTTCGTGACGGAAGGCATAACAACGTGCTCATGAGGTGGCCTAGCGAGAGCTCGTCTACCTTGCCACGTAGGATCTAACTGTGCACCAGGTCTATCCTAAGCTGACCCCCCACCTCTCCCCTAGAAATCCCTCATATCAAAATAATTTGGGATTTTGTTCAATATGAAATCACTATATAGTTTCCCGAGGAAATATTGCGGGACCTCGCAATTGTTGCACTGTGGGTAATCGAAGACCATGTACCACCTATCATAAAACCGGTCCTTCGTCTATTGGTGGTGGCACCAATGGATAGGAAACCTCTTTGCATTGAGGGTAAGATTTTGATTTGTGCGTGGGTCGGTGAATAATGAGCACAAATCACCTTTTGTAATTTTCAAATCTTTCACATCCTTGTATGATAGTTTATTTGCATAATAGTCCCTAGCCGCCTGCCTCCTATCTTCCCATCTAGTTATTTGTTTGCTAATTGAATCTACGTTTGTTAACATATCTTTCAATGAAATTGCTAGGGTCATTCTTTCTGTGGTTGAACCATTTGGATCACTCAACCTATTGATCAAATCCTCAATTTGTTTTTTGTTGTTCTCAATTTCACTCATTAAATTTTGTTGAGTGATTGGTGGAGGAGGTTGATGTTGTGGTTGATTTTGATCTTGAGGATTTGGTTGGTCTTCCTGTTGAGGATTTTGAGGGTTTGCAGGTTGATTTGCATCTCCTAAAAATTCAAACAAATAGATATCAAATTCAACCTAAAACTAACAAATTCAACCTAAAACTAACAAATTCATAACAAAAACTATAGAATCCTTACCTCTTACAGCTCCTCCTCGTCATGGTGCCATCGTTGTGAAGAAATAGGGATTCTTGGTGAAGAAATTCTCCTCCTAGAATGCGAGCGCAATATTCTGGGGTTTTTGGCTGCGGGTGCAAAAAAAAACCAATCAAAATGCAAATGAGAGATTTGCATTTTTTTTCTTTTAATAGTTGATAGCGTGAGTGTGTTATAACATGCTCGCGTTATTTGTTTGTAGTTTTCACCGCCGAGACCTTGCCTAGGTTTAACGGAAGACATAACGCGAGCGCGTTATAACGTGCTCGCATTATGGTTTTCAACTTTTTTTTTTTGAGGGTGTCCACAGAATTGCTACCCATTTCCATGCACCCACCTAGGTATTCACTATATTTCATTAGTACCATGTAGGTGATAGATGACAAGAGATACCCCATACCAAGTTGAGCTAACTCTCACTTATAGCATAGAGGAAATATATCTATGTTAGGATCCACCAACACAACAAGTTTAACATTTTATAAAAATATTATATATTTTCTTATTTTTTATGTGAACTGTTATACTTATGTTATTTCAAGTAATGACAATAACTAATATATGATTCTTGTCACATCACCACATAACTAGTAGTGAACTATGAAAATGATGAGACCTATGATGTAGTATGAAATGTATTTTTGTTCTTGTTTTTAGATAGGATGCACTTAAGGACTTGGGTGTTATTGAACTAGGAAAAGGAGAAAATTTATTTCCTACAATCACATCCATTTCCTTTTTGCAACTAGTTACTATGTATATTTGAGCTAGTCATACTTTTTATATGTGATGTGTGTATGAAATGGTTACTATGTGATGTATTCATGAGCTTCTCACATTATGTATATATTCACACATGTATAAAATATTCATATATATTATATTTAATGTATGTATAAGTTGGTCACTATTTATATATGTGATGTATGTATGCTCTAGTCACATTATCTATATATATGATGCATGTATGAGTTAGAAAATACATCATTTTATGTTCCTAATGGTTATTGGCATTGTACTAACATCTATTTGGAACACTTTTGAATTCATACTATTAGATATGAATTAAATTAGAAGAATAAGCTTAATTAATGGTTAAGATTTAAAAGAGAGGTTAAATATCTCATCCCAAATGTGTGGATAAAGTATTTCTATGTTTGGTGTGAACTATGAATCCTATAATTCCTATAAAGTGATATGCAGCCGAAGCCATTTTGAATGGACCCTCAGGGAATAGAACTAGGCGAAAGGTTTTTTCATGATATTTTTGCTTATCTTAGTGCAAGAATGTAATATTTTGACATAGATTTGTTGTCATTGCTATGGTTTGGTAAGATTATGAAACTAGTACTTATATTATGGGAAGAAGTTGCTTGGTTGATTAAGATGATATTGGAGAGGTAATGAAATTATTTTTAAAAAATAAAAAGTTGGTAATAAGTAAAGGTGGTTATCACACATTATCATAATCCTTAAAGATGATTAACTTATAATGCAAAAACTATACTAAAAGCATAGATAGAACTATACCTACCAAATTCATCAATTATTTTATCCCATTCTCACAATTTTAGAGTACTTTGAGATTCTCTCAAGGAGTTAAACAAACAATGATTCAATTATATTCACTAAAAGAAATGAAGATAAAATTAAATGATGATTATATACATTCATGTACTTTAAGTTTTGAATGTTATCTTGGCTTAAATTTTAGGGGGATATTAATTATTTGTGAAAATAAAACCAAAATCAATAGAAAAAAAAAATGAAATATATAATTTTATTAAATTGAATTACAAAACACATAACATCGCAATGGTAAAATTAGCATTTACCAACATAATTTCCTATTTATCTTTTGTCCCATTTTGGTGGGAATGCCTTAGTGCAATAACACATTGATAGACACCATACTCTAATGTTAGGTTTGGTTCATATTCCAATCCTTATTTGATCCTATTTACTCCCTTTTACACAAGTCCCATATATTCACCATTTACCTCATATTAGTATACCTTCATTTTCCCTTACTATAATACATTCACTCATGACCTTGAGATTATCATTTTATTACCACAATTTATTTCCATATTACTTGGGATCAATCATGGGACATGCTAGAATAAATCCTCTAATTCAAATATTCCAAATTTAAACGCCAAAGTTCTCTCCTCTTTCTACTAGCCCTTGTGGAGCAACTTAGCACACATTTGTGTAACATGTTATATTTTAGTATTTAAAGATATTCATTGTGTAGTTAATAAAAAAATCAAAACTACAAAATTATATAATTACAAGGTGAAATCATTATAGCACACTTCAATTTTCTAAGGGACAAAGAACCAAAACTACACATAGGTTATATATATGTTGATTATTATCTTTGAATTATTTTTTGAAGTTGTAAATCTAGTCAATTTGAGGCTCTAACCTAAGAGAACTTGAACCTAGTGATCTAGTAGATTCCTCCAAGGTGTTTATAAACATAGAGATTCTTGCAGGAATATCAATCATCGGATATTAGGGAAAGTAGGATTAGTAGTCTATGTTTCATCATATTAGATTTGTGCACTATACATCAAATCCATGACAATCGAAAGACTCACAATGTTTGGGATTGAATTGTAGAGATTTGTGAGCCAATTTAAATTCTAATAAATTTATAAGACCGAAACCACAATTTTTTAAAAAATAGAAAAACATTTCAAAACATCATCAACATTAAATTTTATCATTAATCTTAGAACTAAATTCCTTTTTTCATCACATTTAATATTGAATAATTATAACAATTATTCATTTTAACTATTGATTTATCTAAATTAATTTATATTTAATTAATTAACCTAAATTGATCATAGTTAATCCCTTACAAACATTATTGTTTAAGATCAGTACCCACTCCATAATTCCATGTGCCTCACATATATTATCCCTTGGGTGATACTCAATTAAAATCTTCAAGTGATATACAATAACAAAGAGAAGAAAGAAAAGAAGAAGAAATAAAGTATATTTAGATTGAGTTCTCTAAATTCAGAGAAAAAAACCTAATAAATAGATTTATTCACAATTGTCTTTGTAATTTTGTGCAACAATACCACTATAATTTAAGCAAATTACAAGGAAATGTTTCCATCCACCATTCTTACTAAAGTTCTATGATTTGCAGGTCTTGATTTGGTGAATGAATTTACCAATCCTCCACAACCAACTGCAATGGAGGCTCTATTTCTCGATGAAATCTAGTGGTGGAGTGGGATTGTGAACTAAGACGCGCATAGGGAAAATCAGAGTCCAATTGGGCACCAACACACCCAACCTTAGCCTTAACCATGGGTGACAGTGGGCTTCGAACACCTGCAACATATGATCCTCCCCTCTTTTTCCACCAACTAAACCCACTACTGCTAATGAAAATCTCATTTGAATCCTCTCCCTGTAGTTGTTGCAGATTGGTAGTGGCCAAAGGTGCTGAATGGGAAACTTTGGAGTGCCGAGTAAGGTGCTTGAAATTAGAATTAGAATTATCTGCACTTCTCTTGTTTCTGTTCAATCTCCAAGAAAGTAAATAATTCTTCCATGATCTCCTCATCTTGGGAGGAGAAAAGCAGTGACCGGAGATAAACGTTGATCTTGACCGGCCCAGCCGACGACAATCCTCACTCCCACAATTAATTCCTCCTCCTCCTCCCTTTTCATCTCTGCTGGTCTGTGCATAAATTTTAGCTTCTGCAATAACCTGCAATGGTGAAATCAAACAGAAAGTAAAGCACAATATAATTCATATGGTTCTAAGTAATTTTGATGATACATTATGGAGTATGATTTATAATTTATTCAGATGATAGATCATAAAATACATTCAAAGAATTTAGATGATAGATGATAGAATATGATACCAAAAATTTAGATGATAAATTATAAAATAAAATCAGAAAAACTTAAATGATAAAATATATTAGGCAATACTATACTAATATCATGAACGGTAGAAATTCCATATTTTAAATAAACTCCTGACAATATAAGTACAGATTGAGAAAATATTGCTCTAACAGAAAATAACCAGTACCAACAACCCAAATATCAATAATTGTATTACCTGCGCGTAGAGAAGCTCAATGTCCATCTGCATGTTGGCCTTTTGGGTTTGCAGAAGAGAGTATGAAAAAGTCTGAGTTTTGGTCTTTCATTGCTCACGCCATGATTACAACAACAACCACTATACAGTCCCCGGTGGGGTTATGGATATCTGTATTTACTCTTTATCTTTAAGAAGAAGAAAACTTTTGAAAGTGAGATTGCAGCCAACTGTAGGTAGGCTGTTGTGCACCAAATTTAAACATAAAAGATAAGTCATACTTGTATTTGTTTGTGTAGTTGCATTTCATACTTAATCGAAATCTAGACATCAACCGAATTTGTTGAGAGAGAACAATGATTGGCTTTTATTTCCAATCTTCAGCCAACAAGAACAGCTCCGCCATTTTTTGATTGCAAAACTTAGAAGTAACTCATATTTTTATTTATTTTTTATTTATTAGACTGTAGGAATCGGGTAGCACGACCCCTATAAACTGCAGTGCACTTGGTAAACTTTTTAACGTGATCGACGGGCTGGCATTAGAAGTAACTCATATTAGGTATAGACAGAGCGAAGGAATTTTTTTTTTTTTCAATGGTGGTTTTATATCAATTCAGATACACTGAAATCTTTTCGGTTGAGAGCAAAAGATTGAGGGGTATTCATTCACCAAAATCACATGGGACACAATCTCAATCTCATCCCTTATGATATCAAGATCTTGCACTCAACAAAATTTGTCTTGTGAGCTCATTCTAAACTATTCAACTTCACCAATAGACCAAGGATCCATGGACATAGCAAAGAATTTCATTTTCCAAACATATTTATTTTACATCACATTAGAATTAAAGAACCAAATAAAACTTAAAAATGATGTAAATCATTTTAAAGACTAATTTATGGTATAATTTTAATGTCCTTTTCTTCAAACTACAAAGTGTATAAAATCATTATTTTTACATAAATGGCATCATCCATATACAAGATGATGAGTCTAATAAATCAATTAGATCCTTTAGAAGGTTCCAGATCTAGTTAATGGATTTTTGGAACCTTCTCCATCGTTGAAATATCTAAATTGAGACTAGGATGGTGTTAAGCATCACCTTTAGAAGCTTTTTATGCTAGGATTGAAGTGTGATACTTATGTAATATCCAAAATTTACTAGACAAAACATGTAAAAATAAGGCCAGCAAGATTTCCTTGTTAAGAAATACAGTATATAGTAGTATTGCGAAGTACACACATACACACACATGTATTGTAATCATAGATGTCAAAGTTACAAAACTCTACATATGTGAAAGAGAGTTTACATGAATCCCTAAGCTCCAACCTTCAATCTCCAAGCCAATGTGATAGGGCTACCTACCAACTAATGTAATGCTTTCAAGAATTACCCCACCTAGCTTGAGATAGAGTAAGTTGTGGATCTATAACAAATATTTGAGGCTTAATAGCAACATTTATAATACATACCAACATAAGATGATTTTCAACTCACAATATGAAACAATGATGAATTCGATACAAAAATAAAGTCATGAGGATTAAGGAATAATAGTGTAGAATTCCTCCTCGAGGATGGTATTCCAAAGTAACTAGCATATGCACCATATATAGCAACTACCAAATGATATTATAAGGCAAATAGCATATGCATCATATATATCCAATATCCAAGATGTCAAAGGAGACTAGTATATGATCTCAAAGAAAACATGTAAGAACATTGAACTTTCATACACAAGATTATTTTCATAAAGTAGTACCATAAGTCCATATCCATCATGGACATGATTCCACACACTCTTGCCTCCTACAGAATGAGAATCCTAAAACACTTTTTAACAAGTCTTCAACCATATATAGACTCTTAACAAGGTTTAAACAATAGTTGTAGCATAAAAAGGAAAAATACTTTAACATAAAGAAGTTCAAAGAGATAAAATACATAAAGATTCATGCTCTATTAAGGGAAGCAAATATATTCATTCTTTCAACAAAGAAAATAAAAATGGTAGAAGCAATATTCCTTTTTACAAGATTTTGTAATAAATATAATACCATTTGCATCATAGAAAGAATACTCGTGATTTTTTTGAAAAAATATGTTAAAAAAGAGATTTATAGCTCAAAAACTTGAGAATCCATTAATGTATGACATTACATTTTTTAACGTAAATGATTTGTATATAAAATAAATGCATTTTATAATTTGTATGCACAAACAAAAGAAGAATCATACTATTTTAAATAATAAGTAGAGTCAAGAAATAAGAAAAAACATACTAAAATTAGATCCAACCTCTATCCAAACTAAACATCCCAAGAAATTATAATAAAATTATCTCCACGCTCTATCCAAACTTTTCCAAAATTCAAGCAAACTACCAAGTTTTAAATCCTTGAAAATCCAAAAACCCTCCCTTGTTTTCATTACCTCCACTTCTCAAGCTCCAATGCTTCCATTCCTAAAATGCAATAATGAAACCACAAAGAGGCATCTCCCTCTCTTAACTCTTCCTTTGGTTATATAAAATTAACTCAAGTTTGCACATTTTATCATCCAATGAATTGTTGGCATTTGTCCATTCATTCCAAAGAGTACCAAGCTTCAAAAAGGAATTTATGGATATTTAGGAAACTTTATTTTCTAATAGTTAATAATTCCAATATAATTTCATCTTTCAAAATACTTCTCTAAATCAAATCTCACATGAAACTCAAATCCAAATTTACATTCAAATTCAATTTAAATTCAAATTCTCATGAATTTCCAAAGGTAACACAAATTCTATAGGGTTCCAGTTTAAACAAAATTGAAGATCTTCATAAATAAGGTGAATAAAATATCTCAAAAGTTTCACCTAAAGTCTTCTAGAAGTTTCTATAAGATTTCTTTCATGTATATATCCCTCTTAAGGCTTATTTACACCTACATGGATGAACATTAACTATTTTGAGATGCACAAAGATGTTAGTTATAAATAAATATAGATAAACATTTTTCACCTCAATTTCAAACTCACAACCGAAAGTATAATTGAATATTAACCATTTCTAAAATGCTTGGAAAATTATAAAAGACATCATAATTAATAAATTAGGCATAATTTGTGTGAAACATTTATGGGGTATTCATAAGGGTAACTATGGTCATACATGATTTGGGTATTTGGCTATGTTGGTATGCACATAGACACATTCTACTTGTTCCATGGATGGACTAAGATAGTGAAAACACATCCATATTACCCTCTCTAAATTAACTCCCATTTACTTATTTTTGCTTCTTACACAATTATTGTGTATTACAAACACATCAAAAGATAATAACTGAAACAAAAAAATCCAAGGAATACACTCACACATAAAATATGTCATGTGATATTATTTTTAGGTCTCAAAACTACTACTTCACTTCCTAAAACCAAATCCCACTCACAAGGCTAGGGTTGTTGTCATGCAAGTGAAATCAGCTCATTGACATAACAATGGAGGATTTTGAGCTAACTCTATGAGAGTGGCTTATATCCCCTATGCTTTGAGCTCAACTTAGACTTGGGAGGGTGTATCGAAGGTCATACCTTAATAGGTACCAAAATCACTTAAAATGAACATTAACTAAATATGGATAGCCAAACCCAACTTGTTGTCTTGGTCCCAAAGACTATCATTGAACCAAGAACAACAAGCTACTTCAAAACCCATATATAGATGATATAAAAGTACAAGCCTAACCCACATGAGATAGATTCATTTGAGTCTCATTGAAGATAGATCCTTGGTTATGATATGAGGTCATGGATGCATAAAATCTAATCCTACTCATACACTACTGTTTTAATTCTTTAATGGTGTGAGATTGGTGAGGAGGACTATAGACCAATTCCTTACTCATTGCGCTATAAATTCATAGATAATAGAAAATAAAAAATGAAGGAAACACATAATATTTGATTTGGGCACAAATTACATTAAATTACAAGAATTATATAGTCAAAATACTTAGTAATCCAAATTGAATTGCGTGAATCCATATGTAATACATAGATGATTGTTACAAACCTAAAATATTTTAAGATTCTATCACATTATCAAATTTCCATTACAATCATGCCAACAAGTGTGACAAGAGAAAACCTGTACAACAATGATGATTTTCTTAGAGAAATTCAAATGATGTGGAGATATTCATTGCCCAGTTTGCAAATACATTTAATCCTTCATATACCTCATGGATTCACTGCCCTTTTGCAACTAGACATGGCATAGTTGAAACAGAAAAATCCTTACGCTTGCATAACCACAAGACAACACCAAAAAACCAATCTCCCTCTAAAATAGTCAAAATCTTGTATATAATAGCATCCAAGCATAGCCCTAATTGTTTCACACTATAGCAATTCAAAATATAAGTACGTCCTAGATCCTTCTCCTACCCAAAATGAATGCTTCAAATTTATGGAGAACATTTGTAATTAATTTTGGTGTTGGGATGCATGGATCCATGAATGCTGGTAGGTGGAGTGAGTGGAAAAGAAAATTTTGCAATGCTTTACCTTTATTGATTCACCTTTTACAAAAAATTGAGACACATTTGGATGTCAAAATTACCTTTTTACAAATAATCTACACCCATTCAGGTGTATCTAGATGCCTTCACTTTTTTGCAACAAACCCATGTTAGATGCATAGGAAAACTGAGAGGGGGGGTGAATCAGTTGTATATTTAAACATTCAAACCCTCAATATATTTTCAAACCCTTATCAACCATTAAACCCTCATTATTCATTACCAAAATGTAAACATATGAAACAACAATGCAAACACACCCAAACACATAAAACACCAAATTTATGTGGAAAACCAAAGAAGCGAAAAACCACAGTGGGGATTAGCTCACATATATATGAATTACAACACTAAGTATAATTAGGCTCATTACCAAGGTCTCACTACCTAGAAGAAAGGCTCACTGTCGGGTGGCTCACTGCCAAGAAGAAAGAAGATATAAGAAGACTGTTACAAAGAGATTCATTATCTCAAGGCAACAAGAGAAATCCACCACTTAAACTTTATGCCATCCATAAAATTTGGCTCACTATCTCCAAAAAAATCATACACACTAAAAATGTAGACCCTTTTTCCCACTGCATCAGAGTTATAGGCATTAAGCTCACACTCAAACCACCACATAATCAAATTCACATCTTTTGCACAGCTTCTACATATCCACACTCATCTCCAACAATATTAATTAGGTCGGTCTTAATGAAACCTATGCACCTAAAACATGCAACACCAAAATAGGTTGGCACCAAATACCTCTACGATTGAAAGAAGTGAAGGACAACCATCCCAAGGATTAACTAGGACCCAAATATACATCACCACACTACTCAACACATTTACAATCCATGAGGTACCTCCACAAATAGCGCTAGAATTCTAGGTCAACCAAACCTAAACTAACATTACAAGTGACCACATACACACTTCTCCAAATCACACAGACCACACAACAACACTTCACAACATCCACACAACATCTTAGAATATTCCAACATCATCAAAATATTCTATAAATCTGCCACAACCTCTTGAAACAAAGAATACTTTCATTTTGTGCAACCAAACACACTGACATAGACATACAACTTACTAACCAACCTTGCAAAACACCTCAACACCTGAAACCTCAAGGGAAGGAAGTTACAAACAATATAAGAATGTTCCAACATCTGCAAGACAAGAAACCTTATTGTGGATAAATGCAGAGCAATCTCATTTCTCCCAAACAACCTTCTATACAAATAGAAAAATTATCAAACACAACTTTCATTGTCGAACGATCTAGAGCCTGAAACTATGGATATAGAACCTTTGAAAAAATCTAATCATTATATCCAAACCATACAATAATATCTTCAACTATGAATAAATGTGGAGCATAACATTTAACACACTTTTATCATACTACACACTCTTTTATTCAAATTTTCTCAAAAACACTTGGAAACCAAGTGAACTTACTGCACCTGCAATTATTATCCATCAAGACATCAATGAAAACATTGATGACAACACCACAACACCTTCCATAACACATCCATACTAGCATCAGTACTAACAACACTAATGATAGTATTGCCAACAATTCCAACACTAGAAATCTCCATACTATTGATATTAATGACCAACTATTGACATCAATGGCAACACCAACAACATACTTGCAACAATCTCCCCCTTTTTCATTGATGGCAACACCAACTCTCTGAAAAACCATAAAAAACAAAAGCAACCAATAGAAACTCTGCAACAAGAAACACTCCCTCTGACTGGAGCATTCTTCACACTCTCTTCTACTTCTACTTCACGGACTTCTTCTCCCCCTACCCGAGGAGTTTTTCATTATCTCATTCTCTCATTCTCTTGTGAACACTCTCTCCCTCATGTTTTCAGACAATATTCTTTTCTGCAATACTCCTCTGCACTATGGTTCTTCAACCAACTCTACCCCCTTTGACATTAATGGAAAATGGACATAAACTTATCCAACTCTCTTTCCTACATTGAACTCTTTTTCTCTCCCCCTTTGACAACAATCAAAGGGCAACACCTACACCTTTCACACATCATCTTCATTTTTATTTTTGTTTCCCCCTTTTGACATGCATACACCACTTTGAAACCACTTGCAACACCAACAAGCAACTACACTCTCTCTTTACTGCACTCACTATTCTACACTCTCCTCCTTAGGGGCACAAAATATGCTCCATGTGACTGCACCAACCAACAACACTACTACCTACTCCCCTTGAGAGGCAGCCTTCAACATCAGCCTAGGACCAAGAATATATATTGAATGCTCACTTAGAAAAATGCACCAACTTATGCATCTAGTTGAAAGGAGGGGCAATTATCCCTAACTTTTGTTGAAGATACTCAAAAATATCTTTTGGAAGAGCCTTTGTAAAGATATCTAAAACTTGATCCTTTATGGGCACATATTCTAGCTTCACCTCATTCTCTGCAAATTTCTCCCTTAGAAAGTGATATTGGATAGAGATATGTTATGTTCTTGAATGCATTACCAAGTTCTTTAAGATATTGATAGAACTTGTATTATCACATAAAATAGAAATAGGTTCATCATATGATACTTTGATATCCTTCAAATTTTGCTTCATACACAATACATGTGTGCACCATGATGTTTTAATATACTCTGCCTCTATAGTAGATAATGAAATTGAATCCTACTTCTTACTCAACCAAGAAACCAATTTGTTTCCAATAAAGAAAAAATCACCACTTATAATTCTTTTGTCTTCTGTACAACTTGCCCAATCTACATATGTGTATGCACTCAAGGAAAAATTATTATCCCTAGGATGATACAAACCATAGTCCAAATTTCCCTTCAAGTATCTAAATATCCTCTTCACAACTGCAGCATGAGATTCTCTAGGATCTTCTTGAAATCTCACCACAATACAAACTACATGCATGATATCCAGTCTAGTAGTAGTTAGATATAGAAATCCACCAATAATTGATCTGTACTTCCCCCACTCTATCTTAGGAGATTCATCATTCTTGCTCAATTTACAACTACTAACCATGGGATTACATACCAGTTTAGAGTCCTCCATTACAAACTTCTTCAACATTTCCTCAACATACTTTGACTGTGAAATGAAATACCTTTTTCTGATTGACTGATTTTTAATCCAAGGAAGAAATTCATCTCCCCACACATTGAAATCTCAAACTATTTTTGTATTTCCTCTAAAAACTTCTTGCACATACCTTCATTTCCTCCAAATATAATGTCATCCACATACACTACAACAATCAGGATTTGTTCTCCTTCAACCTTGAAGTAAAGATTTGTATTTGTAGAACCTTTCTTGAATCCTTGCTACAACAAGTACTTATCTGACCTTGCATACAAATCTCTAGGAGCTTGTTTGAGTCCATACAATGCCTTCTTCAACCATAGACCATATTAGCATCATCTATAACTGAAATCCTTCTGGGTTCAATGTATACCTCTTCTTCCAACTCACCATTCAAGAACGTAGACTTTACATCCATCTGATATACTTTGAAGTCTTTATGTGTTGGAAAAGACAAAAAAATTCTAATGGCTTCCATCCTTTCGACTAAAGTAAATGTCTCCTCAAAGTCTATTCCTTCCACTTGTGAGTATCCCTTACACATAAGTCTATCCTTGTTTCTAGCAACTTTTCCATCCTCATTCAATTTGTTCTTGAAATCCCATTTAGTTCCTATCACATTCTTATTTGTTGGTCTTGGGACCAATTCCCAAGTTTGATTCTTCTCAATGTGTTCCAATTCCTCATTCATAACCATGATCCAATTCTCATATTTGCATGCTGATGTAGGAGAATCCTTGGTTGCAAAGCAATCCTGTATCAACTAAAAATAGTTTTTTTCTTACATTGCATTCAGTAGTAGTTTCACTAGTTCATTCCAAATTTTACCGCACCATTGTTTCTCAACTCGCGGAGAAGGATATAGCACCTACACATTAACATATATCACATATCTAAATTTCACATAATTTATAGTTTTTTGTTGAAATTTATTGCTCTCAGAATTCCACTGTGTTACCAGTCAAAGCATTTGGGGCCGACCTCATCTAGATTCTTTATATGTACCTATTATAGATCATGTAGAGCCTAATGGGACATCATACAAGAATCTTGGGTTTGTTAGGACCTATCTTGGAGATTTAGAAGTTAATTCATTTCATGTGGAGTTAATTATTCATACCTTGAGCCCAACATTCATATGTGACCATTCATCGGGTTATGAATCCTTTTGGACGATGTAGAGCTATTATGGAGCTTGAGAAGCATATTTTGAAGTATTGTAATTGATTTTAGATTAGTAGTCAGTAGTTCATCATTAGATAGATTCAATATATTTTTGCATCAACCTTTCAAGGCCAGGTAATAAGGAAAGTTGGCCAATTGTATTGTTGAAGTCCTTGTGGCAAGGCTTGTGCACCCTAGATATTCGCCCATGAGGCATATGTTGCATGTAGGATTATCAACTCAATGAAGTTTCATGTTTGCATATCAATCTGTTATGTCATTTTCGTTGTGCTGACTCATTTCTACACCATTCAGACTGTTCCTTATAGAACCCTCCTATCATGACTGCAACAGTGGTATCAAAGTGAGTTTTCGATTCCTAAAGGCATTCCTTGTGGTGAATAGATCACTGACTTGAGGCAAACTGTATTCGTTTTCAACCAATCATCGATTTTGAGGCAGTTGAAACCCTTGTAGCCAGATCACCAAACTGAGGCAGTTGCATCGATTTGAGGGGAGATATGCCACCAAGGAGATCACTTTCTATGGTGAATGTTGCTAGAAGAATGGAAAAAATGTTGGAAATGATGTGCAAGATGCGAGTTAGGTTAGATTTTGTTGAAGAAGACCCAAGGGGAGGTCTAAACCCTAGGCAGAATGATAAAAGTGATGATGAAGCAGAGCATGCGAATCAAATTGCAAAAACCCTAGATGATGAAGAAGAAGAATCAGATCAAATAAAGAGGTTGAAAGTGATCTCGAAAATTGGCAAGCAACCTAGAGTTGAAATTCAAAATTACGCAATAAATTTGAATCCCGAAGAGTTGATTGATTGGATGAATGAAATGGAAGAATACTTTGAATATGAAGAAATTGAAGATCTAGAGAGAGTTAGATTTGCAAAAAAAATGAAAGGACATGCTACATTATGGTGGAAAGAAGTTCAATTGGACCAAAATAGAAGAGGAAAAGAAAGAATCATCAAATGGGATAGGATGGTGACAAATTTAAAGAATTAATTCATACCAACAGATTATGAACTTGAATTGTTGAAGAGATTGCAAAACCTAAGACAAAAAGAGAGATCTGTGAAGGAGTACACTAAAGAATTATACAAGATGATAATCAGAGTTCCGAACATAGTGAAGCAAGCAAAGAAAAGGTTGCAAGATACATCAATGGACTGAGAAAAAATATTCAAGAAGAGTTGAGCCTAGTAAAGATTACATCTATTGAAGAAGAATACCGGTTTGCATTGAAGGTTGAAGAGAAGTTGAACAAGAATTTTGAACAAAGGAAAATAAGTGCAAAAGGAAGATTTCAAAAGAATGGAACCCAATCTGAAGAAAGAATAACCTATGTGGAGCTAAACAAATATCCAAAACCCTATTGGAGTGAAGAAAAGGATGCTAAGCCATACCATAGAGGGAGAGAAGATAGAAATTTATATCATAGTAACAAAGGAGGTCATAAATCCTACCGCAATGATGGATTCTAGAGAGATGAAGGAATATCTAAGAGAAGACCATTCAAACAAACCTGTTTCAAATGTGGAGGTGAAGGAAATAGATCATTTGAGTGTCATCAAGGAAGTACTAGAAAGAAACCTGAGCATACCAAGAGAACAACATATGTGGAGGAAGAACATGGATCCCCTAATTCAATTGGAAAACTAGATAAATGTGAATCATTAGTAATGATGAGAGCTTTGATGCATGAAGAAGTTGCTGAAGAACCACTGCAAAGGAAAAGTCTATTCAGAACTAGATGTAAGTCTGGAGGAAAGGTATGTAAAGCTATCATTGATAATGGTAGTACTGATAATCTAGTTTCGGGAGAGATAGTAACCAAGTTGAATTTGAAGAGATTGAAACATCCAAACCCCTATAGGATAACATGGATTCAAGATGATCATAAGATATTGGTGAATGAATAATGTTTGGTGAAATTTAATATTGGATCATATAGGGATGAATTCTTGTGTGATATTATTCCTATGGATGCATGTCATTTATTGTTAGGAAGACCATGACAATATGATAAGAAAGAAATTCATGATGGAAGAAGGAATACTTATACTGTACAACATCAAATGGAAGGAGAATCAAGTTGATACCTTTGGACGAAGAGGAGAAGACTAAATTTTGTGGCACTGCCAGACTATGTATAGATGGAAGAAAATATCTTGATGGATTGAGGCATGCGAAAATGTGTTTTGCATTGATTCCAAAGAAAGGATGTAGATTGAGGACAGTAAAGAGTGAAGATCTACCACAAAAAGAAGTTGCACAATTGTTGGCAGAATATGGAGACATCGTGTCAAATAATGTACCAGATGGTTTACCACCAATCTGGAGTATCAATCATCATATAGATCTTATATCGAGAGAAAGTTTTCCAAACAAAGCAACACATAGAATCACACTGGCAAAGAATTTTGAATTGAACCAATAGATTCAAGAGTTGTTGAGGAAATGACTAATCAGAGAAAGTTTGAGCCCATGTGTGATACTTGTTGTACTTTCACCTAAGAAAGATGGAGAGTGGAGAATGTGTACAGATTATAGAGCAATCAATAAAACCACTATCAAGTATAGATTCCCATTACCAAGGATGGATGACATTATGGACTGTTTAAGTGGAGAAAAGTATTTTACAAAGACTAATCTCAAGAGTGGATATCATCAGATCAAAATCAGAGAAGGAGATGAATGGAAAACTGTATTTAAGATGAATGAGGGATTGTATGAGTGGTTAGTGATGCCTTTTGGATTGACCAATGCACCGAGAACTTTCATGAGATTTATGAATTAGTTTTTGAAGGAATTATTGGGTAAGTTTGTTATTGTTTACTTAGATGATATTCTGAATTTTAGTAAGACTAGAGAAGAGCATTTGTATCACATCCAACAAGTATTGTAGAGATTAGAAGAAGAGAAGTTGTTGATTAATGTCAAGAAATATAGTTTCATGAAGACATATTTTGTATACTTTGGATTTTTTATTTTTGTTGAAGGATTGAAGATGGATCTAGAAAAAGTAAAAGAAATTTTAGATTGGCCTACACCAGTAAGCATTGGAGAAGTTAGATCATTCTATGTATTATCTAGTTTCTTTTGAAAGTTTATCAGAAGTTTCAGTAGTTTTTGTATCCCTATGATAGAAACAATGAGAGGAGATAAGATAGATTTTAAGTGGACATCCAGAGCACAAAAGAGTTTTGAATTGTTGAATCAAATGGTGATAGAGTAGCTAGTATTAGCATTACTGGATTTTGACAAGGTATTTCAAGTTGATTATGATGTAATTGGAAATACAATTGGAGCAGTGTTGAGTCAAGAAGGAAGACCTATAGCTTATTTCAGTGAGAATTTGAAGGATGCTCAAAGAAGATACTCAGTTTATGATCATAAATTTTATGCCATAATTCAAAACTTGAAGTGGAGACATTATTTGTTTCCTAAGGAGTTTGTATTGTATATAGATCATCAAGCTTTGCATTATTTGAACAACCAAGGAAAGTTGAATCAGAGACATATGACATGGGTTGAGTTCTTGTAGAGTTATTCATTTGTGTTAAAGCATAGGAGTGGAAAGTCAAACAAAGTTGTAGATGCATTGAGCAGGAGAAATTTGTTGACAGAGATGAGACTACAAGTATTGGGATTTGAGGAGTTGAAGCATATGTATGAAGATGATGTAAATTTTGGGGAAGCATGCAAAGCATGTACAGAACCAACCATGACAGACCGAAGCCAATGGTTGGATTATTTCATTCAAGAAGGTATGTTATTCAAAGAAAATTGAAGTTGTGTATACCAAGGAGTTCAATGAGGGAGAATTTGATCAAGGAAAATCATAGTGGAGGATTGGCATGACATTTTGGAGTGGATAAGATAATAGCTTTGGTGAATGAACATTATTTTTGGTCTTAGATATTAAAGGATGTAAGGAATTATGTACAAAGTTGTAGAATTTTTCAAGTTGCAAAAGGGAGTAATTAGAATACTGGATTGTACAAACCTTTGATAGTATCAGAGAGACCTTGGGAATATTTGAGCATGGGTTTCATTTTGGGATTGCCAAGAACACAAAGAGGTTATGATTCTATTATGGTAATAGTGGAATTTTTTTCTAAAATGGCACATTTAATTCCTTGTAAGAAGACTAATGATGTGCATGTTTTTGATTTATTTTTCAAGGAGATTGTGAGATTACATGGATTACCTAAGAGTATTGTTTCAGAAAGAGACACTAAATTCATCAGATACTTTTGGAGAACATTATGCAAGATTGTTCCCTCTAATAGGGCGCTGATTGCCAAGGTTGGGTGGGATCAATTAAGGAACTCCAAGGACTGGTGCAAAATCTTGAATGCTAAGTATCTTCAAAACAGGCCTCTGATTGATTGTCTTTTGGAACCCCACCCTCTTGGTTCTGTTATCTGGAGGAGTATTTGTAGCATTCAAAGCCTACTAAAAAAAGGGATAAAATGGAAAATGGGGAATGTAATCAAAATTAAATTCTAGGAAGATGCTTGGCTCTTAGATTTCCCTTTGGCTTGCTCCAATTTTCGCGGGGTGATGAGTGTTGCTCAAAGATTCTTTGGGATTTATATCAGTGACTATGTGTCTGGCCCTATTGGTGCTAGGATCTGGAGAGAGCTATCCCAATGCTGCCCCCACTCGCTGGTTCTTAGTTGTCTTGCTAAATCCATCCAGGTGTTACTCTCCAGTTTTAGATTCCCTTCCTATGATAGAGAGGATGAATTCTTTTGGGCTTTAGATAAATAGGCAGACCTCTCAGTTAGATCCGCTTATAGACTGCTGACTAATGATAGTTTTGTGGAGGAACACTAGAGGATGGTTTGGAATAGGCACATGATCCCTAAAATAAATTTCTTCTAGTGGACGGCCTGCCACAATAGGATTCTGACCCAAGACAATTTGAGAATCCAGGGATTATGCTTTCCCAATAGATGCTTTCTCTGCAAAGAGAGGGAATAAACTATTAATCACCTCTTACTACACTGCACGTATGCTATTGAAGTGTGGGGGATGGTTATTGAAAAACTTGAGATTCAGTGGGTTATGAGCAAGGACCTCATTTCATTTATTTTGGGCTGGAATGGGCCTTTTTTACATCCTCTGGTTAGTGAAATTTGGAGACAGACCCCCCGTATCATAGGTTGGTGTTTAAGGAAGGAGAGGAATAACCGGGTCTTCAGGAATGTTGAGCGGAGCCCCAAGGAGGTGTTTGGGATTGGTGTTCGGCTCATAGAGGAGAATATCTTCCTCTTTGATGGAAAAATTCTGAAGTTTGGGCCAAGGGACTTTGAAATAAAAATGGCCAAGGAATGGCACCAGGAGTTAAATGCTAATGCTTTTGACAATGGGAAACTTTTAGCTAGGAGAAATACCAAATGGGAGCCTCCGACTTTAGGATGGTTTAAAATAAATTTTGATGGAGCTGCTAAAGGAAATCTAGGAAGGGCAAGTATAGGTGGGATTATAAGAGATTCATTGAAAAAAATGGTGGCAGGGTTTGCTGGTGGCATCGGGGTTTAGTCGGCTCTTGTTGCTGAGGCTCGTGCACTGTTCATGGGACTCAGAATTGTTGCTTCGCTAGGGATTGTTAATATCCATATTGAGGGAGATTCCAAGGTGGTGACGGATGTTGTGAAAAAGGAAAGATTCATTGGTTGGAACACCAAGGACATTTTGATAGATGTTAGCTTCCTTATGTCCAAATTAAGAAATAAAAAAGTGTCTCATATTTATAGAGAAGGCAATTGTGTGGCGGATGCGTTGGCGAATCTTGGCTCGGGGTGGGTCTCGGCTAGATGTTGAAGGAAAAAGGAAAGACTGCCATCAAACATTCAAGTTTTGATAGAGCGGGAAAGGGCTTCCATGGTTAATAATGACTTGTAACTTTTGGATGACGAGGATTGACTGGGGGGCCCACTGGTTTATTTGGGTGTGTTGGTGGATAATTTGCAATATTGGTATGGAGGACAGGTGGAGTACTATGGGTAAAGATGAGCGGGTGTGGAGTAGGGGAACGATCATCCACGTGTTGATTCTTTGGGATTGGAGATTGGGTATTGCTTATAAAATAATGATGAGATGGTAGGGAGGAAACTTAATTGATGTGATCAAGCTTAGATTTGGTGACATGATGCGGGTGATTTTGAAGGCCATGATTTCATCTCGGGTGCATGAAGGTACTATGAGTATCACGTTTTGGGGAATGGTGTTACTTGATTTATTTCCTAATTACATTTGGAGAATTGAGTGTGTTAATAACGATGGGACCATTCATGATGAGTACTGGTTGTGTTCTAGTGGCTTCACGCTGGCTAACTTAGCTGGTGGTTACTTCAGATTTTTATGGTGGGTTTCTAAATTTGGTTTGTTAGTTTATCTACATGGGATGTCATGCCTTTCCTACTTATCCGCCAACTTCTGCCTCCTCCACTATTATCAAAAAATAATTAATTGTTATGTCTTTTCTCACTGCTGCATATTTCCCGTCTGTGCGTGTTATTGGTTTGAGTGGATTACTAGCCGTAATCCCTGCATTAAACATCCTTTTGTGTTACTTGTTCGCAACGTTTGGCTCTGGTGTTTGTTACAGCGCTATGGTTTTCCTTAGCAGGCCGACAGAATGGGTGGAGATCGTGTGCGGACGGAGCCAGATAGTTGTGATGAATTCTGAAACAACCCTCTTGTATGGCACATTTGTGTGGAGGGCGGAATTTCCCCACTTATGGAATGACTGGTCAGCCACGATCCTATTCTTTTGGGTCAATTTTCCAGTTCTTGGAAGGACAGAAGGGTTTCTGTTGGGAGGATTTCGTTTGAAGTTAGTGAGGATGTCATTGCGCAGGCCACATGCTTGAGGTGCGAAGGGAAGAAATACCCTAAACACACCAAAAAGCCAGACCACGAAAGCCTTAAGGAGTTCTTTAGAGGTGAGGAGACTCCAGTCAGGAATTAGGCGGGGTTTGAAAGAGCTGAGCTCCCTAAGCCATGGGATATGGTCTGCATGGCTCTGATGAAATATGTGATGCTAGAAGGTAGGTACAAAACTTGTTTCTTCTATCATTTCCCTCTGCTTAACCATCTCAGACATGAAATTCTTCTTAGCTTTCCATTTTTCCTTCTTATGGACTTGCAAAGCTCGGTGGAGAAATGTAATGTGGTGGCTTGTCATAATCCTGATGATCCCCCGCCTCTCCCGCTCCACCAGGGGCTTATCCTCCACCTGTACCACTTCCATCTTGCTCTTTGTCCACCTAAAACCATTACTGTCCGTGTCGAGAACATTGAACCCATCTCCTCGATTCATCTCCCCGGCTGAGTCCAAGAGCCCTCCTCGGACTGACATGATGGGGAGTGTCAAAACCAATTTAGCCACCAAAAAGCTTAAGGGTGGACTAGGCATGGCTCATGCCAGTGCGGTGGAAGGGCTCTGTGAGCTAAAGGCCACCCAAGTGGGCACGACTGATAAGGTCACTAAGCTAAAGAAAGGTAAGGAGAAATGCGGGCAGGCCACAACTGTTAAGGAGAGTAAGGGAAAGAATGTTGTTGGGAAAGATTCCAGAGGGGATACGGTTGTGGGGATCATGGAGCTAACTGGTGGGGAAAGTGTTAGGAGGAGATTGAGGAGGCTAGCCAAGAATAACAAAAAGAGATTAATTATTGAGGACTCGGAGGTGGAGCATTCTGATAGCAAGGGCTATAAGGAAGAAGAGTCTGATGATGAGATTGATGACATGGGAGGGAGGCCCCTTCCTACTCCGATGGACAGCAAGTTTTCTCGCCATGTTTTTGACTCGTACATTCCGCTGGTGAATGAGCCTAGTAGGTTTCTAGAGACTAGGGATATTGGGGAAGATGCTGACATGCTGGCGAAGAGATTTAACACCTTGGACAAAAGATTTAGGGGCTTGACCCGCTTCACAATGAAACTGAGCCACTTTGTTACTCGTGCGCTGTCAAATGTCATAAAAGAGGAATTGGAGGGGAATAATAGCCAGGAAAATAAGGAGTGGGTGGGTGATGAGGCGGTCGACCTCCTGATCAATAACTGGGATGAGGCTAGTTAGCGGTTCCTATTGCTGGTCTATTGGCTATTTTTCGGCTGTTGGTGTGCTGTCGCTAGGTTCTCTCTAGTTTTTTTCTCTTTTCTGTTAATGTTTTCTATTTTTGTTTAGTCCCTTTTTGGCCCTAGTGGCTCGTTGTGAGGGGTACAACACCCCGTAAATGTTGTTTAACTTTTCAATAACATTATGCAAGAAGATGAAGATAGGTTTTAAGTTTAGTTCAACATATCACCCATAGATGGATGGAAAAATAGAGGTTCTGAATAGAAGTTAGGGTAATTTGTTGAGATCTTTGTTTGAAAACAAGGTAGGAAGTTGGGATATAGTTTTACCATAAGCAGAGTTTGCATACAATAATTTAGTGAACCAAAGTACAAGGAAGACACCATTTCAGGTTGTTATCAGAGTAAATAGTAGAGGAGTTGTAGAGTTAAAGTACATCCGTATGGAGAGAAAAAGGAGTGCAGAGGCATAAGAGTTTGCAGATTTCACGGTGACATTGCATAATCAAGTCCGAAAAAATTTAGAAGACATGAATGATAAGTATAAGCAAAAGGTAGATGAGCACTAGAGACATAAGGAATTTTTTTTTGGAGATGAACTGATGGTATATTTGAGGAAGGAGATATTTCCAATTCATACATACAATAAGTTGAAGATGAGGAAGTTTGGCCCATGTAAGATACTTAGGAAGTTTTATTATGGAAATGCATATTAAGTAGAGTTACCAGAGACATTGGGTATATCACCTATTTTCAATGTTGTAGACATATATGAATTTCATGAAGGATAGTCAAGTGGTAGTAGTGATGAAATGGATTTGAAGGAGCAATTAACACACTATAAACTAGAGGAAATCGAGTAGATTTTGGATACTAGAACCGAAAGAAGCACTAGAAACAAGCAGTATCGAGAATATCTTGTGAAGTGGAAAGACAAACCAATGGAGGATTCATCATGGATTTCTCAAGATGAAGTGAACCACCTTGGTTTTCCTCTTAGGCCTAGAAAGTGAGGGACTACTTTTCTTCCAACCCCTAGTATCTAATGCAAGAGCATCCCCGGTTGCAAAGAAATCTTGTATCAACCAAAAATATTTCTCTTCTTGCATTGCATTTAGTAGTAGTTTCACTACTTCATTCTGAATTTTATCACACCATCATTTCTCAGCTTGCAGAGAAGGATATGGCACCTACACATCAACATCTATCACAGACGAAAATTTCACATCATTTGTAGTTGTCTATTGAAAGTTATTGCTCTCAGAATTCCACTGTGTTACAAGTCAGTGCATTTGGGGCCAATTTGGTCCATATTCCTTGTGTGAACCTATTCCAAATCATGTGGAGCCTAATGGGACATCATACAAGCATCTTGGTTTCATTAGGAACTATCTTGGAGATTTACAAGTTAATTCATTTCATGTGGAGTTAATTCTTCATATCTTGAGGTTGGCATTCATATGTGATCATTCATCGGGTTATGAGCCCTTGTGGCCAACCTAGACCTATTCTAGAGATTGAGAAGCATATTTAGAAGTATTATAATTCATTGTAGATCAGTAGTCAGTAGTTCATCATTAGATAGATTCAATATATTTTTGCATCAACCTTTCGGGGGCATGTAATAAGGCCTATTGGCCAGTTGTATTATTGAAGCCCTTGTGGCAAGGTCTATGTGTCCTGTATATTCACCTATGAGGAATATGTTGCATGTAGTATTATCAACTCAATGAAGTTTCATGTTCGCATATCAATTTGTTGTGTTATTTCTTTTGTGTTGACTCATTGTTGCACAGTTCACATTGTTCCTTCTAGAACCCTCCTATCATGACTGCACCACTTACCTTAGTCATTAATTTAGTTTCCACTTCTAAAAGTAAACATAAATTTACTTTTCATGTGTCATAGCTACTATTCTCCTTGTCAACACACCTTTTTTATTATGTCCAATGATCTAATCTTCAGAATGATTCTTTTGCACATACTTAGGAGTCTTAGGGATCTTTTCTAGAGTTTCTTCCTCTTCAACTGTCATCTCTTCTTCTTCTCTTAATCCTTTTATTCTTCATTGCAAGGGGAATCATTATATTCATATCCTTCTATTAGTACTAAACTCTATAGTGGTTCTTCATCCACCTTAACACTTTCACTCTCAACAATTTTATTCAACCTTTTATTATAACACTGATAAGATTTGTTCTTGTAGAGTATCCAAGGAAGATTCCTTCATTAGATCTTGCACCATAATTTCCTAAGTTTTCTTCATCTCTTCTAATATAGAATTCTCTTCCAAAAGCTTTGAAATACTTTATAGAAGGAGGTTTACCATACCATAACCCATAGGGAGTCTTTGAACCATTCACTCTTTCTTGACCTCTATTAAGAATGTAGATTGTAGTATGAATTGCTTCTCTCCCATAGACATATGGTATATTTTCTTCCTTCATCATTGTCCTGGTTGCTTCTTGAATTGTTCTATTCTTCCTCTCCACAAATCCATTCTACTGAGCAGTCCTAAGAGCTAACAAATGTCTCTTTAACCACGATCTTCACAAAAATTGTTAAGCTCATTGGCAAGGAAAACTTTAGTGGCGAATCTTCGCCAATTGTTGAATAATTGAAATTAGAAACTCTAGAAATGGAGAATAGTACAAGCTAAAAATGATGCTCAATCGCCAAGTTTTTACAAAAAAAATAAATTATCTTGATTAATTTGCCTATGCATTATATTTTAAACAATACATCACTGGAAATGATTTGCCATAAATTTATACTATAATCACAAATATCGATTATATTAGCCAACAATATTATATTCCTACCATTAATTTTGAGGAAATATCGCCACAATAATAAATTACCATTTAATTTCAAGGATATTTTAGCCTTGAATATGGCTTTTATTTATTGCCATCAAATCATCGCTTATCTTTTTAATTGAACGGTTGTAGGTTGATTTCATGGCGTAATGCACACATGCCTTTTAAAAGGATTGTTGAGGCCTGAAATTTGTTTTGGGCCAAATTATTAAATCTAATCGTGTGGCCCAAAACAAATTTTGGGCCTCAACAAGCCTTTTAAAAGGCATGTGCACATTAGGCCACAGAATCAACCTGCAGCCGTCTGATTAAAAAACTAAATAGCTAATCGGTGATTCAATGGTAACGTTTACACTTTTCATTTATTCTTACTTTTAAACTAATATTTTTTAAAAACACTTAATATGTCTGTTCTCCAATGCATTTTTGATAGTGAATTTATGCTTGGTGGCGAGGGGCTCTATCGCTATCCTCGGACCCCACAAGGGGGTGTTTCCCCCTCGACCCCCACAAGGGGGATTTTCCCCCTTGACCCCCACAAGGGGCGCTACCCCTTGACCCCATCAGTGGCTTCCATCCTTGGGCCCCTACTTCAATATTACAAAAAACAAAAAAAATATGGGGGAACTGCACCAACCAACTATGCAATTTTTTAAAGGAGAGATTTTCCATTGTAATTAATATTTTTAGTGAATATTCACTAGGATTTGCCACTGTGATTATTATTCTTACCAATTATTCATTAAGATTCACCAAGATTTTATAAACTTTTTTAATAATGTGCATAGATTCGCCAAAAAAAAAAAAATTCAAATAAAAGGAAAGATTCGCCAGGATTTTACACCTTCATTGAGGGGGGTTTCTTAAAGTTATCCCTGATCATTGGAAGTGAATTCACACCTCTATCAAAACTTAAGAATAATTTGATTTTTACATCCATTTCATTATCAACCATAGACTTAAATTCTTTGAACTTATCTAGGGCTTCTGATTTTTATTTAAGAAATGTTACCCAAGTCATTCTAGAATAATCATCAATCAATAGCATAAAATACCTATCGCCATATGAGCTTTTTATTCTGGTAGGTCAACAAAGGTCTATATGCACCAACTCCAAAGGACCTACAATATAATATTCCTTAGTCTTGAACCTCCTCTTTGTTTGATTTTCCACTTGACATTCTTTGCAGATTGCATTGATAGGATTTGTTATCCTTGGAAAATCTCTCACTACATCAATAGAACTAGTCTTTTCTAGACTGTCAAAATTGATGTGACCCATTCTTCTATGCCATAGCCAACTTTCATTAATTTGAGAAATAAAGCACTTTGCACCACTATCTTTCAGCCGATAAACATTACCTTCTTTCCTTGTTCTTGTAGCAACCAAAGTATCAAAGATTCATTTTCATATTTCACAACCACCATCTTGAAAAAAAAGAATATATCCTCTAATACACATCTATCCTACACTTATAATATTATGTTGGAGACCCTTAACATAAAGAACATCATCTGTTTTATGCTTTCCATCAAAACTAATTGAGCATTTTCCACAGATCTTAGAAGATGTATCATCACCAAACTTAACAAGACCACCATCATACCTTTGAAGTTTAACAAACTTACTCTTATCACATGTCATATGATTTGAGCATCCACTATCAATTATCCAATAATTCCTCTCTTCTCTTGCATGAAAAGAAGTCACCATAGTTCCTTCAATGTTATGACCTATTACTAGAGCACTTTCCTTCACACATCTTTTAGAGTTGGTAGAATTAGTTCCAACCTTTAGAGCCATGAACAATCATTCATCACTATCCTCATCAGGATAGTCAGAATCCTCATCATCAGATACACCATTGTCTTTTTCAACATAATAAATCTTCTTGACAAATTTTCCTTTATGATCCTTAGTCTTGTCATTTTCAACTTTGATTGGACATTTAGAAGAATAACGACCTATCTTTCCATAATTGAAACATTTAAAAGGTAACTTACCTCTATATTTTCTAGTGCCCTTTTTCAATCTCCTTACAAAATTTGCTTCCACCTCATCAAGATCATCCAAATCTGATTCATCATCCTTCTCTACTTTGCAGACTTTAAAGGTGATATCTTTCTTTGTAGAATCTTGACCAAACTCTCTCAATTCATAAGAAATCAAAGCACCAAACATTTGATCTCTAGAATAATTATCCAAAATTTGAGCTTCCTCAATAGTAAAAACTTTCGAACTATAATATTTAGGAAGAGTTCTTAGTACATTTTTCACCACTTCAATTTCTTCTAGATTACCACGAAGACCATTGATGGCATTGACAACTTCATCAACTCTAAGCATGTGGGCAATAATATCTTCATCTTCATACATTCTTAGGGTTTTGAATTTGGCTTTGTAGTTTTGCATCTTTGCTTTTTTAACTTTATCATCTTCCTCATAAATAGTTTCCAATTTTTTCCAAAAATCTATAGAAAATTTCAAAATTATCACCTTTCCAAGTTCAGAATCTAAGAGACCACTTAGAATAGCATTCCTTTCTTTACCATTGATGTCATATTCCTTGATTCATCATCACTTGTCAGACCAACAACATGCATAGTATATCCTTTTTCAACTGATTGACAAACACAAAAACAAAGAGAGACAAGAAAGGACTCCATGTCGGATTTCCAATCAGTATAATTCATTCCATCAAACATAGGAGATTTAACACCCTTCCTATGTGCCATTCAGATCTACCTCAAGTGGTTAAGCTTTATCCAAGGAACCACAACTCTTATACCAATTGTTAGATGCACAAGACAACTAAGAGGGGGGGTGAAGCAGTTGTATACTTAAAACATTCAAACCCTCAATATCTTTTCAAACCCTTATCAACCATTAAACCCTTATTATGCATTAGTAGAATGTAAACATATGAAATAAAAATCAAAACACATCTAAACACATAATAACATAAATATTGCATGGAAAACCCAAGAAGGGAAAAACCACAGTGAAGATTAGCTCACATATATATGAATTGCATCACCAAATACAATTAGGCTCACTGCCAAGGGATCACTACCTAGAACAAGAAGAAAGGTTCACTGTCAGATGGCTCACCACCAAGAAGAAAGAGGATAGAAGAATACTTTTACAAAGAGATTCACTATCTCAAGGCAACAAGAGAAATCCACCACTGGAACTTTATGCCATCTGCAACCTTTAGCTCACTGCCTAGATAGCAACTTCAAGCACATTGAAAATTTAGACCCTTCTACTCACTACATCAGTCATAGGAATTAATCTCACACTAAAATTCACATATTTTTCACACCTTCTATAGATCCACACTCAACTCCAACAATTCACCTTACATTTATACCATCCATGACCTAAACAGTCTTAATTAGGTCAGACTTAATGAAATGTATGCACCTAAAATGTGCAACACCAAAATAGGTCGACACCAAACATGTATACAATGGAAAGAAGTGACGGAATACCACACCAAGGGTTAACTAGGACCCAAATATACATCACCATGCTACTCAACAAATTTACAATCCACGAGGTACCTCTGCAAATAGCACTAGTACGCCAGGTCGGCCAAACCAAAACTAACACTACAAGCAACCACATACACACTTATCCAAATCATGTGGACCTCAAAAAAACACTTCATAGCATCCACACAACATCTCAAAATATTCCAGTATCATCAAAATATTTTGCAACTCTGCCACAACCTCTTGAAACAAAGAATACTTTTATTTTGTGCAACCAAACACACTAGCACAGACATACAACTTACTAACCAACCTTTTGGAACACCTCAGCACTTGAAACCTCAAGGAAAGGAAGTTACAGGAAATATAATAATTTTCCCAAATCCACAAGACAAGAATCCTTAGTGCAGAGAAATACAGAGCAATCTCATTTCTCCCAGACAACCTTCCATATAGATAGATAAACTGTCAAACACAACTTTCACTGCTAAATGATCTAAAACCTAAAACTCTAGATATAGAACCTTTGAACACCTCTAATCATCATATCCAAACCATACAAGAATATATTCAACTATGAATAAATATAGAAAGTAACACTAAAAACACCTCTATCATATTGCAAACTCCTTTATTCAAATTTTCTCAAAAGAACTTAGAAACCAAGTGAACTTACCGCACCTACATTTCTTATCCATCAAGACATCAATGACAACATTGATTACAACACCACAACACCTTCTATATCACCGTTAGATTTTCAAGTTTAAAGCATTATTAGATCGATAAATACCAAAACCCTAATGAACTATCGAGGACAATGAAAGCATAAAAGTATAAAACAAAATGAAAATATATCACTCAATCTTTATGCACTCATTGATCATTGAATTATCTACATAGCTCCTCTCGATTTTTCTCTTAAATGATGATTTCCCTTAGATTTGTAACTTTCAATGAAATCGTGTGACTATGCCAACAAAATATCAAAGAAAAATATTATCTCAATAGCACAATAACATATGAATTCTAGGGGATCAAAATGATAGATGGCAGTGCTATTTATAAAGTGTCAGATGGAAAATGGACGGTCAAGATTAGATGTTTTTTTTTCAATCAATGGCTGAAATTGAATGAGATGAGATAAGATAAGATTCAGAGTGAAGAAGAAAGAGGAAATTGAACGATTTTTTGACAAAATCAATTAGTTCAAAGAGGAAAGAAGCATAATTAAATAATAGAAACATTATTTAATTAGAAGAGGAAAAGGTGAGTTATCATTTTTGATTAAATAGAAATTTAATTCAAAAAAGAAAGGGAAAAGATAAGTCATTTAATTAAATAAAAAATTAATTAACTCATGACAAAAAAGCTAATAGTGAATAATTAAATAATTAACATAATTATTTAATTAATAGTGAAAAAATGACAAATAATTAAATAAATATAAATTTATTTAATTATATCGGAAAGACATTATGACATAATTAAATAAATATAATTTATTTAATTAATCAAGAGTAATGTAGAAATAAATTAAATGAATTAATTTAATAATTACAAATCATCTAATTAATAGTGGAATTATGACCCTAGATAATGGAAAAATTGTGTTAGTAAGCCTAGGAAATTTTTTAGTGTCTACATTTGCCCCTCTTTGATACAATGTAGCTTATCACATTGTGTCAAAGAAAAAGATATACCCCATTGTAAGGAAGAATGACGAGGAGGTAGAGGTATGCCCCCTTGAGAGGACAAGCGGGTTCAAATAACACAAGTGTGCTCTCAAAATTAATGAGAGGACTAGAAGATGAAAAACAAAAGGATAGGGGAAAATAGATAAAGATGATAAAGATGCAGAATAGAAGAAATGTTAGAGCAGAAAAGATGAATGTTAACATAGAAAGGATGGATGTTAGCATAGAAGACATGGATGTTGAGATAGTGTTAGTTGAGATGCAAATATATATTTTGCTATGCAAGGCTTTGCATTAAATCATCATTGGGCAGTTAAAATTGAAAAATGGAAAAAAAACACCATGGTATGATATAGACCTAGGTGTGCAAGGTCATCAATATGTAAAATAGACAGTTATAGGCAAGGAATATCTTAACTCATACTAAGGGCAAAGTTTCCCCAGTATTTTTTTCAAGACAAACCGCAGACAACAATCAAGTAAAAGACGATTCATGAGACATCATCACTCCTCTAAATCCTTCATGGGACGTCCTCGAGGTGGCTAGCAACATGATCGAAGTAAATCCAAAAGATAAGACAAAATACACCAACAAGATCAACTATTCAGATTGTGTGCCAATAAGTGTTTTCCAATGTGTTAAGGGACAAAGTGAGTGATGGGTTGATTGTTTTGACAAGGCCTAGTTTCAGGAGAAGAAACATGTCATATAAGACATCAAGTCTGGTTTTGATCATGTAACTACCTATATAAGGAAAATGACAAAGTGTGATATTGACAAGGTTTGGTTTCAGGACGGACACATCCTATATAAGACCATTGGTTTTGACTAATTTTACTAGTTTGAATGATTTGGCAAATGACTGATTTGACTTGGAGACTTGTTGGCGTGCTTGTCTTGTTGATTTGTGATTTGTGTTGAAGTTCAGATGATTGTTTCACGTCTGAGTTGACAATTTATGATTTATTTTGACGAACTCGACGAACCCTAAAAGACTGACCTAGGGGGCCTCGGGAGCTCATAGAAAGATGGCCTTACCTACGTAGCAATGCACAGAGACCTCATAGTTTGACATGACCCTTGACTTTGTTTCAATGACAAAGGATCGAATCATGATTTTATTTAACAACACCGAAAGGATTGACTTAATGCCTCGGGGGCACATCGATAGATGGCCTTGCCTACGTCCAGTCGTAGAGGCAACGTAGTTTGATAATGAAAAACTGATGTTGCTGACTTTGACTTTGATTTTGGGATTTCCTGATAGATATCCAAATGTTTTTGGGTTTTGACATGTTTTGATTTTTTTATATTTTGAAGTTTTATGATTTTTTTTGGATTTTTGAAGTTTTATGATTTTTTTGTCTTTTTTGAAAATGTTTTGTTTTTGTTTTTGAATGTTTTGTGATTTTTTTGTCTTTTTGTCATTTTATGATTTTTTTCTTTTCGAATGTTTTTTTTTTTTGTCTTTTTGAAAATGTTTTGACCTTCATTGACAAGTGTAGAATCCAATGAAGCTAGGTGTTAGGAAATTTCCCCAATCAAGTATAAGACCAACCATTAGGGATGGGATGGGACAGGGGTTTATTATGGACGAAAGATGAAGGAGAAAGGACACAAGATGTCAACCGCTTGTAATTCATGATAAAGATGACAAGGTTGTATGATGGATGTCAAATGGGAGATGATGGAAGGTAAAGGCATTATTCTAGACTAGGGTGGAAGATAAAATAGAGTGACAGTAGATGAGGTAGCAAATATTGACTACACATGGCACCTATTTGCCAGGTTTTCACCATGGTACTTATCCAAAGCGCCACTGACTTGGTTTTCACTATTAGACGAATTGTTTTCTCTTTACTATTTTTTATGTTTTTTGAATTTTTTTTCTGTCACTAAGATGCCTATTTGCCAAGTTCTCATCATGGCAATGATTTTTTATTTTTTTTAGGACTTTTTATTTTTTTTTGTATTTTTCAGAACTTTTTATTATTTTTGTATTTTTTCAAGACATTTCTCATTTTTTTGTATTTTTTTTAGGACTTTTAGCTAAGCTCTTTGAAGCTAGGTATAGAACTTGCTCAGGTGCAAGCTGTTGATGGGCTCAAACAAAGGTTCCCCTTCAAGCATGGACAATTGATAAGCACCAAAACCAAAAGATGTTGTTATGACATATGGACCCAACTAGTTGGGTTCAAATTTGTTGGGTTTCTCACGTTCTGCTTGATTTTTGGATTTTGAATCAACACTAAGTCACCAATGTTGAAATGTCTGACCAAAACCCTTTTGTTGTAATTGCAGAAAAGTTAGTTCTAGTATGCTTGTAGATGAGTCAAGGCCTTTTGTCTGCATTCATCGAGCAACTCTAATTCATGTAGTCGAGATATGCGATACTCTTCATCATCAATGATCCCTCTCATGGAGACCCATAGGGAGGGTACTTCGACCTCTATAGGAAGGATAGCCTTTGTACCAAAGACTAGGGTGAATGGAGTGACATTGGTGGGTGTGTGAATGCTTGTGTAATATGCCCATAGGGCAGGATTAAGTTGATTGTGCCAGTCATGACCAACATCATTGATAGTATTTTTAAGAATTTTGATTATGGTCTTATTGGATGCCTCAAATTGGTCGTTACCTTGCAGGTAATATGGTGTGGAAAAATGGTGTTAGATGTGGAATTTCTCACATAACTCATGGACATCCTGATTTTTAAAGGGACGGTCGTTGTCGATGATGATGCATTATGGGACACCATACCAACATATGATGTAATTGAGGATGAACTTGGAAATTGTTTACCGGTTATGTATGTCAAGGGAATGGCTTCAATCCATTTTTTGAAATATTTAGTCATGGTGATAATGAATTTGTGGCCATTAGATCAGGTGGGATGATTTTTTCCTATGAAGTCAAGTCCCCATTGGGTGAAGGGCCATGGCAACGTGATCGGTTGTAGCTCCTATGTTGGTGCATGGATGAGGTTGTTATGTATCTGGTATTGTTGACATTTCTTCACAAAGTGGTAGGAATGTTGCTCCATTGTAGGCCAGTAATATCCTAGTCGCGTGATCTTTTTAGCTAGATTAGGAACACTAGAATGGGCTCCACATATACCTTTGTGTACTTTGCATAAGGTAATTTTTGCTTTGTTAGTGTTGAGACATCTGAGTAAGGTATTGTCTAGGCCACATCTATATAGGGTATCATTGATGATGGTGTAGCGAGCGGCTTTATGAAGGAAGGAATTTCATTGGTTACTAGATAGGTTAGGTGGTAACATCTAGGAATGTAGATAGTCATAAATGGTCTGATACCATGGGGAATTGGGACCAACAAGTTCACACACCATCTTAGATTTGGGGACATCAAAGGTAGGGACCAAACAAATTTCAACTAAGAACTCATACTATGACATATTGTTGGGAATGTCCAAGAGAGATCCAATGGTTTTCATCGCATCAACAACTATTATGAATTTGTGGGATTTGACAAAAATTAATATCTGCCAAATACAATTTAAAACTGTCAACCATTCTTTTGTATGGGATTAATTTCTTGTATTTGGTGTCATAGTCATCGTTGACCTATCAGATGACTAATTGGGAATCACCAAAGACTTGCAGACTTGTAATTTTCCATTTTATAGCCATGCACAATCTTGTTAGTAAGGCCTCATATTCAACAATGTTGTTTGTACATGAGAAGGCTATCTTGTAGGATTTGGGAATAGTATCACCTTGAGGGGTGACAAATAGTATTCCCACACCTGATCCATGACTAGTGTATGAGCCATCAAAGTATAACTTCCATGTTGCACTAGTGTCTAATGCAAATATTGACTCATCCAAGAAATGAAAAATCAAAAGGTGATTAGCTTTTGTGGGTGTGTCAGAAAGTTGGTCTATGATAACTTGTCCTTTTATTGTGTTTCATTCCACATATTGTATGTCATATCCACTAAGTATCATGACCCACTTAGCCAATTGTCTTGTCAATCTTGCCTTGTTGAGTAGGTATTTGAGAGGATCTATCTTAGCCACTAGTCTTGTCTGATGATTTAGCATGTAATGTCTTAGTTTCTGAGTGGCGAAAAACCACAGCGAGACAAGAACATTCAATAGAGCTATAGTTGAGTTCATACCCAACTAGTGTGTGACTCATGTAATAGATAGCCTATTCTTTCTCATCATGATCATTTTGTGCAAGTAATGCCCCTAGTGCAGAAATGGTAGCTGATATGTAAAGGATTAGGGGCTTACCATCTATTGGTTGCATCAAAATAGGAGGCATCAAGAGGTACTCTTTAATCTGTTGAAAGGTTGCCTCACACTTGTCTGTCCATATAAAAGGAACTCCCTTGCATAACAAATACTGAAAATGATGGCATTTATTTGCAAGTTATGCAATGAAACATCTGATGGACTAAAGACGGCCTTACAATGTTCTAATCTGACTGATTCTTGTAGGAGGAGGCATATCTAATATATCATTTACTTTTGTCGGGTCCACTTCAATGCCTCTACGAGAAACTATGTATCTTAAGAGCTTTCTCGATGTCACGCCAAAGACAGATTTCTTAGGATCTAGGCATACTTTATATTCTTCAAGCCTTTTGAAAAACATTTCTAGGACTCTCAAATGATCACCATGTGTCAAGGATTTTTCCAAAAGTTCATCAACATAGTCTTCCATCAATATGTTTATGAGATCATGAAATATGGTGGTCATAGCTCTTTGATAGGTTGTGCCTACATTTTTAAGTCCGAAGGGCGTAACATTCCAATAGTATGTACCCCATGGGTAAGTGAATGTCATCTTATGTTGATCTTCAATAATGATATGGATCTAATTATACCCCCAGAAGCCATCCATGAGGGACAAAATTTTGTAGCCTATCGTTAGATCTACTATGATGTCTATATTAGGAAGTTGGAAGTCATCCTTCAAACATTCTTTATTTAAGTCATGAAAATCCATGTAGATATCAATTTTTCCATTTGGTTTGTTCACTGGTACAAGGTTTGAGATCCAGTCTGCATAGTCAATAGGTCTTACGAAACCAACATCCAATAATTTCTTGAGTTCAACTTTGACCAGTAGAGCTATCTAAGGATGCATTTTTCCAATCTTTTGTTTAACATAATTTGTATTTGGAATCAATGATAAATGATGTAGGACCAATGCGGGGTCCAATCCAAGCATATCAACATAATACCATACAAAATTGACTTGACATTCTGTGAAAAAGTCTTGAAATTTTGGTTTTTCTTCTTCTATCAAGGATGTTGCAAAGAGAACAATCTTAGGATTCTCTGTTGTACTTATATTGACTTCCATTACTTCTTCAATCAGCATCGAGGATCTCTCTTGATTAATAGGGGGAAATTACAACCCTCCATCCTCGGGTGTCTCAGACAGGTTTTCGCCCTCGGATACATCCATTATTTTTAATTTTTCCTGTTCAGAAGGCACCTTGCAGTTCTCACCTAAAGACCATTCATTTTTCATTTTTTTTAATGATTTTTGCGACTATAGGGTGGGATCGTCTTGCTGAAATATGCCACAACATCAAGATCTATAGTGAAACTAGCCTTATGGTCCCCATGTGGTATGCCTTCTTGTAGTCCCATGAACTCAACGATGGCTTCATCATTTTCAAATATGTCCAAGGTGGGTGGATCTTGCTGATCCCAATTGACCAATTATGGGTAAATGAGGGGAATACCATCATTAGTGTTATTGAAGGATGGGGAAGTAGAAGATAGGATAAATATGGATGTATTATTGGGGTCTTAAAAGGAATCTACAAATATTAATATCCATGAGGTTGGTAAAGGATGGACGGGGTATATCAAACTCATGAAAGACATGGTCAAGCTCACAGTCACTGGTGGTACAAGAATCCCACTCATATTCATTAGAGTTAGTGTCGCTATAATAGATTTCGGTAGGATTTTCAGATGTATCAACGTCTTTCAAAGCACTCACATCCTTATTTGAAATTGCCATAGTACTTGAAGATCCAATCCTAATTGGTACAAACCCTAGTCCCAAGTTCTTTGGTCGTTTAAGAGGCATTAAGGGTTCTCTCATTCCATTTTAATGTATGTCAAGTCCACTGATTCCATCATTACCCTTTTATTTCATGAGCTCAAAGCCTTTAGCATATTTTTATGTCAGTAGTGGCTACAAATATTCCTCATCTTTGTAAATCCAATCTGAAATATCATCAATGTCTTCTTTGTTTAACTCTCCCCAGTTTGTGAAGGTGGTGGGAGGAATTTTAATGACAACTTTAGGTTCCATCTTATAGACGGGCTTTCCATAGGATTGTGGAGACTTTGGTAACTTAGTGATGCAGTAGGAGGTGTTCATATGATACTCCCCACACCCCTTGTCCTGGATCCAAATCTTGGGATCGATAGATGGAATGGTGGATGTGGAGGATTTATTCAGAGCGGATGGGTAAACGTAATTGGATGGAGTGGATGTTGTAGATTCATGGTTTGTAGGTACTTGGTGTTCAGTGACTCACCTTAAGTTGGTTCAATATTGAAAGGGTTTAGGATCATTGATGATTGTGATTTCTATGCCATTGTAAGGAAACATTAGACATTTATGGTATGTGCATGGAACAACTTTCATGGCATGGATCCATGGCCAGTCAAGGATCAAATTATATGGTAGTTTCAGATCCAGGACTTGGAATGTGGTATCTAGTACTGTCGGTCCAAATTTGATAGGTAGTGTGATAACTCCCTCAGAAGAAAATTCTTCATCATTATAGGATTTGATGATAATGCTCTTAGTTGTGTCCACGCATAGTTCAGAGAGGCCCAATGCCTTTACTAGTTTTGAAGTGCAAATGTTTAATTCAGCTCTGCCATTTACTAGGACTCATCTAACCTTGTGTTTGTTGATGAAGACCTCAAGGTGTAATGGGTCATTATGGATTGACTTGGGTGTAGAGTAATCTTTGTCAAAAAAGGAGACATGGTGGGAGTTGGCCAAATATCCAACAATGGCTTCAAATTAGTTGATGTCTAGGTCGATAGGGATAGAGTTTTCTTTCAGAACCTTATCAAGGATAGCTTTGTGTTCAGGGAATATGTGCAAAATCTCAAGGATGGAAATATGTGTGGGTGTCTTTCCCAATTGGTCAACAATATTGTATTGGACTTTGGATTATGGTTGCTTTGGAGGAGGATTGGATATGGTAACCTTATCCCTATGGGTAGTGATGGTGCATTTAGGTTGCTTCTTAATGGTGATTGTGTTAACATGATCGTCAGTAGCTCATAGATGGTTAATAATTGTGTAGTCAAAAGAGGCATTTGTATAATTGGCATAGTTGTTTGTCTTTTGACCCAAACTAGAGGGTTTTCCAGAACCATGGTCTTGCAATGGATTCTTCAAAATCGTATGGTCTTTATTAGAAGTTTGTTTTTGCCCCTCGACCTCTATGGTACCATTTTCAATTAGGTCTTGAATCATGTTTTTCAACTGATGACATGATGAGTTTGTATGCCCTTTGATGTGATGGTAGTCACAAAAGGCATTTTCATCCCACCAAGAGGGTTTGAATTACCCTAGGTCCTATGGTTTGGGATCTTGGAGTTGTATAATGTTTGATTGTACTAGCTTTTTCAAGACATGCTCAATTGGTTATAGTAAACGAGTGTATGTCTTCATGGGTATTGCCTTGGTTGTCTTGGGGGTCCCCATTCTTTATTATTTTGTATCACATTAGTTGCTTGGTTGGGGACATACGATGTGTTATTGTTTATGTTAGGTTCTTTGAGAGTCAATGTGGGACCTATTTTATTCACAACTTTGGCCTCTATGACTCCATCATTTGTTACATTCTTGTTACGGGACCAAAACTTGTTTTTATCATTTGATGTCCCTTAGACATTTTGTGTTTTAGTATAAGTTTTATTTTCCCCTTTAGCGATAAGGATTTTCTCAAGGATGGCACATTTTTCAAAAAGGTTGATGAATGTGGAACAAAAATGGGTTTCCAAGGCATACTTTAAGTTTGTGTTCATGTTTTCCACAAATATGATAATTTTCTATTTTTCAGGAATTTCAACAAGACAACGGCTAGTTAGACTTCTCCATCTCTGGAAGAATGTTATGAAAGATTCACCCTCTTCTTGTTTAGTTTGGCAAAGGGTATCAATAGCGATGTCATTTTTGATATTGAAGGAAAAGTGGGTGATAAACTTGTCAGCTAGCTCGTCAAAGGTTTGAATGCTCGTAGGTAGGTGGGCGAGCCATTCTAAAGAATGTCCTGTGAGACTTTCAGGAAATAGTCTCATTAAGTATGTTTGTTTCCAAGCAATGTGAATTAAGGCCATATGAAATTCCCTCACATGATCGATGGGGTTTCTTCTTCATTTATATTTAGGTAAAGTTGGCATGACATAATTTGGAGGAAGAGGAGGCATGTATAATGTCCTATCAAATGGGTAAGGAAATAACTCTTGGATAGAGTAAGTCTTCTTATTTGTCAATGTCATGGTTTCTACTTGCTTTTGCAAGGCCAAAATTTTAGGACATCGTATGGTGTGAGTGTTGTGCCTATGACATTTACAACTGCATTTCGGTAAGGTCCTAGATTCGTGTTTTACAATACAATGTTTGTGTGGGATGGTATGTTGGTGTTGACATGAGGTGTGAATGTTTGAGTTTTGTTTGGAATTTGGATTTGTGGTGTAAATGTTTGAGTGGGAATTGGAATTTGGATTTTTGGTTTAATGTATGAGGTGTTGGTATTGGATCGCATTGGGAGAGGATTGGAAATTTTTAGTCCTTGTGTATATTGACTATTAACCTAGAAGGAATCTTTATGCTATGACCTTGTGGCACATTTTTGTTTGTGTTAGTTCCATTAATATGAGCTCTAGTCCTTATATTTGTGCCAAAAATATTTGATAAAATGGTGTTCAAGGCCCTAGATGTTCCAAATGAATTTTATGATGTGGTGTTCATGGCATTTGATGCTCCAAATGAATTTGAAGATATGTTCAAGGTACTAAATGTATTAGGTGTAGAACCAATAGGTTGTGACATGGACTGTGTTAGGGTATGTTTCATTGGTTGTGTTGTGTTAAGGGTCACCCCTTGTGTTGTGCCTTGTGTAATGCCTTGTGTGCCAAATAAGGAGGTGTGAATTGTTGTTGCATCTTGTGTGCTTCCTCCTAATGACATAGATATATTAACTTGCGGGATAGAGTTACTAGATACAATTGTATTGCTTCCTTGAGTTTGGTTGATGGATGTGGATGACGCTTGTAGTGTATTGACATCAAAATCAAGAGGTAATTTGGTACCTTCTGTTAATAGTTTAGCAAGGTAATGTTGAGGGTCTTGTGCCAAGAATTCATCCACAAAAGAGGCAAATTTAGGATCTTGGGCAGCAACCTATAGTTCTTCTATAACAATGTTTCCATTTTGGTATCTAGTGACAAATTTCTCCAATAGGGATTTGTATGGTCTAGGTGTCCCATGTGAGGAGTTTGCAAATGGGTTAACAAATTCATTGTTCGATGGGAAATCCATGTCTTTTCGTTTCTTCTATGACCTAGTTTCAACCATGAAAGGACTTGCAAAGGGAAGGTAGATGATGTGATGAACTATGAAGCCTAAGGTAATGGCAATGCAAGGGTTTGACCTAAGCCTAAGGTATGCAACCTAAGTGATATTTGTTTTGTATTTCTGAGGATATATGGATGCATAATAATTATACCTAGATTAAGAGGCTATGACTAAGGTATGCAAAGTATGGAATGAAGGGATGAAATAGTATGATCTATTATGAAGGCTAAAACCTTTGGAAAACCTAAGATATGGTCGCTAATCAAACTAATATGGGTATAACAACTAATCTTATTATCAATGAACTTGGGTAAAGTAAAGACTGATAAGATGTGTTGACAAGGTGGTCTCAAACTAGACTAATGAGTTGAGAAACCAACGTAACTGATGATGAATAGGATTACTATTGTCTAAAAGATAAGGTCAAGAGAATACATATTTGAAGCTATGGTCTAGTCTAGGTTCGATGAACTTCCTAATCAAGAGGTTTATGCAAGCTAAAAGGATGACCTAAAGTTTGAACTATGGGTAATTTCTAATGTAAGAAGATGAGGTGATGGATGAATGAATGATGATAGATATGAGGTAAGAAAGTCCTTGGTCTAAACAGATTTACGCTTTTCCTGGATGTGTTGGCGTAGTTTGTTTCAAGTTTTGAATGTCATAAGTTTCAGGTGTGGTGTTTTATTTGGTTGTTTTCTTTGAATAAACACACATAAAACACAATGTTGTTGGAGTATGGACAAACACTAAGAGGCGGGGGGGTGAATCAGTGTCTAAATATTTTTAAACTTTAATCAAGAATTTTAACTTTGATATCCTTTCTAATGACAACAGGGCTGACTGATTGCATTGAGAGAATTTATGACAACATTAGCATTGTTCATTTTGACAACTTATCCCAATAATCCTTGTAATAATTATCTTGCAATTGCAAAAGAGATGACTGAAATTGTTTAAACACTTTAGGATTACCATATTTTAATGCAGACTTGATGAGTTCCCTCCTGGTAGCCTTGAATTCTCACTTAACATCCATGAGCTTATCTATTAACAGATCATCCTCATCATCCCCTTTCTGCATCATTTCCTCCAATCTACCACTCAATCTTTCCTTGAGTCTATCAAGGAGGAGGCCATCTATTTCAAGAATATCCTCATTGACAAGTATAGTAATACTTTCTCCTAAATCTTTGCTCACTAAGATCTTTTCTAGCTTGTTGCACCTCATTCCTATGAGTGAAAATGAATGAAGACATAAATTTGATGATGCTAATGGTCTTTTCCACAAAATCTACGTTATCTTCTTCTAGGATAGATTGCTCCAGCAAGATTTTCTTGGGCGGCTTATTAATATCTTTCAGTTTCCTTGCATGCCCTGCATATTCTTCCTCTTGTTTCTCAAGAGTTTTAACATGTGCAACCATGTCATTAACTAGTTCCATTGCTTCTTTATGAACCTTGCAACCTTCAATGAGAAAATCATCTATTTCCTAGTTCATCTTATTTATCCATATATCCATCATTTGTACTTTATTTCTCATCTCAATCAAATTATCAACATCTTTCTTCTTCAAAAGAATAGGTGTCTCCAAAGCATTCGTTTGTGAAGAAAAAGTGGAAGAGAGATCCTTCAATAATTTATGCAATTGATCAACTTGGGACTTAAGCTCATCCTTCTTTTGCTTGTCCTGGATCATCCTTGATTTAGTAGAAGAAGCCACGTTATCAATTAAATTCATCTGTTGATTCCTTGTAGGCTTTCCTAGATTAACAGTGCCTAATTGGTAATCCCCTATCTGCATATCTTGTTTGTCTTTGTCAACCATATGGATAGCACATTCAACCACAATCTCTCTAGCATCTGTTAACCTTGTGGAATGGAGAACCTTGGCTCTCTTCTTTGGCCTTTCCTTCTCTATTTCTTTTCTAACATCATCCCAATCAAGTGGTTGTGGTTGCATTGTCTATCTCTTCTCAAGATAGATATTTAATCATGTAGGAGCAACACGGGGAGTCATTACCTATGTGGAAGAGGAGGTGGCAAGAGAAAGAGGTTTCCAAATTTCTGCCTTAGGTTGGGAGTCAACCTCTTCCTATTTTTCTTTCTCTACTTTTTTTTTTCCAACTTGTCATCTTGAGCCTTTTCTTTTCTTTCCTGTTCAAATTTGGCTAGTCGTTCTTCCTCTAATCTCCTTTCCTCCAATAGATGACCTATTTGTTTTTCTAATTCCCCTACCCCAGCCCATAGTTTAGAAGCTTCTTGATCAATTTTGGCTTGATCCTCCCCTTCCATTCTTTTTAACTCCAGTTCTTCCCTGTCCTTCTTCCTCTGGGCCTCTTCAACTACTTTAAACTTACCCTCAAGGGCTTCTCTTTCTCTTCTTTGTTGGGCTTTCTCTTCTTCCAACTCATAAATCTTTTGAAGCAAGTTTAACTTGTCTCTTTCTTCCTTAGCCTTTTGCTCAGCTTCCCTTTGTTGTAGCACTAGATCTTCCTTCTCCTTTTGTTGCCTGGCCAAGTCTTCAACTTTTGCAATGGCCTCCAACTCATGTTGTTTAGCAAGTAGACCAGCCTTGGGCTTGATTTCTAATTCTTGTTGTTGTTTATCCAATGCCTCAGCTTTTTCCTTTGCATCTGCTTCTTGTTGTTTTTCTAGTTCTTCAGCTTGTGCCTTAGCATCAACTTCTTTTTGGCATCTTCAAACAGCTTCCACTAATCCTCCGAGGTAAGAACATGCTCTTCCTCAACATTTTGAGCAGATACATCTTTAACAATATCATCATCAGAATGTGTTTCTTCTGAATCCGTATCAATATCATGAATTTCAACGTCAAGCCCTTTTCCCTTTATTGTTTTTGCTTCCTCATGAAGACTACCTGTGGGTACTTCTTCACTAGGTTTTTGAATGAGGGGGGGTTGAGAAGAGGAGCCTTCCCCAAGTTTTGAGGTCTCCATACCTTGTACTTTAGGAGCTTCTTCTACAAGTATCTCAGGAACAACATCCCCTTCAGAAATGGGAGGAGGATACTCCAATTGTTCTTTGGGGGCTGCTCTCCTTTTAGTTCTTTGGTAACCTTTAGTTGCCCCTTATTTTCTCTTCTTAGAACTTTGAGCTTCTGGTTCTTTTATTCCCATGATCACCCATTGGATGCTTCTATCCAAAACAGTCCTCGAAATCTGCTTGATGTCAATGGATTCCTCTTCCTCCCTATTGATGGGGGCTAAGTCCTTGATGCCAATCTTTTCAGCTCCATATCTTGGATCCAAAGTCACACCATCATTTGAAAATGTGTCAGGAATATCTTCCTTTACTCCAAATTCAATCATCCAAGGAATAGGGAGTCTTTCATAGTTTTTCTTTCTCATTTCATACTCATCCTATGAATCCCACCAAAAATATTCTAACAAACTGTAGTGCTTCTCAAACACAGTGGGAAGAAAATTATTCATCCTATTCTTTGGGTCAAAATTATTTTGAGATGTGTAGAGACCCAACTTGAGGTAGCTCAACTCTTCACATATTGCTTTTGCAGCCACATTATGAAGACAATAGTATTCTCCCAACTTCATGGAAAACTTATGGCACCTAGGTTTGTGCTTGATGTTGAGTTTTGCATTAACTCCCAATGCTTGATATATTAACTCCATTAGGACCATTTTATCAGTGCAACACCTAGGGAGTAGGTGAGGATGTCCATCAAACCCCGCTAACTTGAAGTAGGTAAACCTTGGGTATTGGATATACCAATGTCCCTATTGAGAAATGAACACTATCACATCCCTACTTAATCTAAAACCAGCATCACCAGTCAATTGATTGATAATAACATACAAAAATGCACCATTAATTGTCTTATAGTGTTCTTTCGATGTCTGCAAAGTTAGTTGATCATAGTGGTTCCACACTTTTTGTTGTCTAGGAGCATCTCCCAATACTCCCATTGCATTTAACCTTGGGAAGATACCCATCCTTGTGGTTGCATATATAACATAAGGTCATATAGAATGTCTTTGTTTGCCTCACATTTATCATCTGATTGTGCAAAGTGTCAAACAAAATCATACACCAATCAAATTTTTTTCCTGCCATCAAAGATAGCTTCAATGAATGGGAACACCCACTCCTTGAAGTATGTAGAATCCTTTTTCCCAAACACTCTAGAGAGCATCAGGATTAGGTCACCGACTTCCATCTTGAAATCTCCCCTTTTGGGCTGGTCAGGCATCTTAGTCAAGGATTTATTTTCTTAGTTCTTAACCACTTCTTATTCATATGGTTCCTATTGACATCTTTGTTCTCATTGAATCTTTGCAATGCATATGCCTCTATCAACAACCTTGGATTCTTTGGAGCAGGTGCATTGAACATTAGTCTCATCATTTGTGGGGATAAGACAATTATGACATTCCCTTGTTGATTCATGCATTTCCTTGATACTGCATTATAGGCTCCTATTGTAGCTAAGATCAGCTCTAGGCATTGGACTGACAGAGGGAAGAATGTGACATGAGCAATTCTAGATTAAACTATCCTCTTTGTTCTCCCAGTAACTTGTTCCGAAAAGGTTTCTTTAATCAGTTCTTCACAATCAAATGTTCCCAAGTTGGTGTCTGTGATGTCTTCCCACCCAGAACCTTATTTGTTGGCTATGGGAGTGATCATTTGATGTTTATATTTCATTATATAAGGCATTTTTTCCACCTTTATCTTTATAGGCATTACTTGTTTAGAAATTTTAGCTGCTTGACCTTCCATTTGTGAATTTCCTATAGAGGCTACTGACATTGTTCACTTCCTGCATGACAACCCAGGATTAGATCCATGGAAAGTATAAAAAATAGTATTAGAGAGCTCACCTTCCATGTTACCCTATGCTTCTTCATGTAGCCTCTACATACTTAGCAAAATTAATCACTCACCAGATGTGGGAAAAAGATAGGAACATTACTAGAAAACTCAAAGTATTGTCGGGGTCAGGACCGAAGTTATCATTAGAACTGGGACCTAAACAAACTATATATCAGGATCGGAACGAGAGTTTGAATGGTTATCGGGACCGGGACTAGAATGAAAACCAGACTCGATACATTAGGAAGTTCCAAATCTAGAGCCCATTTTGGTTCTACTTTCATTAGAGTAAAAGATGTTTGATAGTCTAAATTCCATCAGAAGTGGGTTCGCAACTGGATCCGTAGTATTTCAAATAAAATTTTATGGATAAAACCCAGTCCTCAATCCGACTCCGCCTACTATCAAGCATGATGTCATCCTTAGAAATTTTACCTAAGCACCCATAATGACTTTAAAATAAGGTCACCTAATAAGCCGAGGAGGCTTAAAATAATAGCACAAACCCATCCCTCATACGACCAAGGGGAAACCAATGACTAGGGCACAACTTTAAATTAACACAGGCATGAAAAACCCTAGCTTATTTGAATTATCGACTTAAGAAACTAGGGCATCAAAATCATACTTAGAAATCATCAAGCCAACATTCAAAAAAAATATGGAAAGGCTATTTAACAGATCAAAGACTCTTAAGAACCCTTGAATCCTTTGAAAATGACACCCTAAACCCTAGGGCACAGTGGTACGGACATGAACAAACGCAAAAATGAGCGCAATGATAAAAAAAACCAAAAAGGACCAAAAAAGAAAGAAAAAAAAAGAGTGAAAGCAACACCGTGAAAAATAACTGAAGATTCATGAGCAATCCCGCAAATGCGTGAAGAACACCAAGAAAAAACACAAGAAATGAAAGCGACAAAGGAAACGAGGCAAAGAAGTCCACCTACCTCAAAACGTTACCTAACAGGTTGACACTTGATCCAAATCCACGCACAGATGTTTCCTCCTCGACCAAATCATGCTCCTTCTGGTCTATGTCGGTTCTGGTTTTCAAAAATAACTTAGGGAATAATGATATGCAAAATTAACCTTAATTAAGTTTTAAAACTTGATTTTGTGTGACTGAGGAGCCTGCAATTAATTCCATTAATGTGGTTGGTTGGGTGCAGGATCATGAAGAAAACAAGCACACAACTCATCGTGTAACAGAAGTAAAGTGGAGAAAACAAGAAAGTGGGGGTGGGACTAGGACTAGGACTGTCCAAAGAAATTTTACAAATTTCCTGATCTGGTTTCGATTCGGGTTCTGGTTCTGCCAAGGATGAAGAAAATAAGGAAAACAACGAAAGAAAGGAAAAAAAGGTGGAGACAAGATTGGTAGGATCGAACCCAAAACAAAGCGAACAAAAGACAAAGGCGGAGGTGGAGGTAGGATGGGAACAAAACTTGGAACTTTGAAAAATTTTGAGTTCAAGATCTATTATGGATCTGACCCCGCGAAAGGAAAACAACATGGACCGAAAAGAAAAACACAAGGAAACAAGCGGGAGTGGGATCAAAATCATGCTAAGAGATGAAACTTAAGTAAGTTCCAAGTCAAGGTTCATTTCCGATTCCGGTTTCACTAGAGAAAAAGAACAAAAACAAAGACTTAGGAGAAAAGAACAACTCCTAAGTCCCAAATGAAAAGACACAAGGACAAGAAACAAAAGGGGGGCCCATTTTGATGAAGGTAAAAGATGGGGTGGTTATGCAAGACATAACAGATATACTTAAACATGCACCTGATGGTCCTCTTTACATCACTGGTTGTATCTATGACAAGACCACTAATGGGACACTAATAGATCCCGCCTGTGGAGAGAATGTGATCACCGAGGAATTCTTACTTTTGTATGAGCTCTATCAAGATATATATGATAAACCGAAAGCATGGATCAAGAAACAAAATGGTTTTTCTTGCCCTAAGATGGGATTGATCACTCTTCCTTTACAAATAGGACCAAAAACATTAGATGTCTCATTCTCCATCATCCCACAGTCGGATCAATTTCGTGCGAAGCTAGGCTACCCATGGCTTCACTCCATGAAATTTGTTCCTTCAGTTGTGCATAAATTCTTAAAGCTTCTCTTCGACAATGAAATATTCACTGTCCATCACAGTGGCTTTAATCCCTTGTCCTCCAAAGGAAACTTTTCCTTAGATTCCTTTTGGCTTGAACCCATGGAACCTATAAAACCAATAGAAGACTTCTTTTTCTTGTCCTATCAAACGTTCAAAGCAAAGAAGATAGAAGAATTGTCCCTTTGAAACATATCTCCACCTACCACTAAGCCTACCATCCTAGATGAAACCATGATTGGGCCTAAAGAAACTCCAAACCACCAAGACCAACCTAAGACTAAACCTTCCCCTACCTCCTACAAATGACCAAGAGACAATGAAAACAACCCTGCCACACCTCCTAGAATAAAACAAGTGTACAAAGAAAAAGAGAAAGTGGTCGAATAACCTCTTTTGATTCCTTCCATTCCTCCCCTTAGGTAAGAAAAGAAACCTATGGTTGATCAACCCACTCCTACACAAATGCAACTTGAAAACAAAATTAAAAGAAACGGAGGTGTTAGATTGCATAGGTGTAGACGTCATGCCCTTCCTTACAAGTTACATGAAGAATTAAACAAAGAAAAACAAAATCCAAACTTGACTGAAGCAATGCATAATGAGCCTCCCCCTTCATCAAAATAAAACAATCCAATACAACAAATGCAACAAGAGTTGAAGCCTTCTTTGGAAATTATCATTCGACCTCGTGTTGTGATAAATTTGGATGATGATGACAAGGTTGCTAAAATTGACAAAGAGGTACATAATGAATTGAATACATTATTTTCCTCTTCCATGATCTTAGATGACAAATCTCCTATGAAGAGTGTTGAACCTAGTGTTGGCCCTAGTTCAACACTTGCTATTGTCCCTTTGGCTATTTTTTCGCTCGTGGTATACAATGAACATGATTGGGATGCGAATGACTTGCTCATAGGTTGACTCACATGTCCCTTACTAGTATTTTGCATTATATATTTTTCATTTCCTTTTGTGTGATGTGATCCCCTGTGACATTTTGTTTGATGTATCTCTCTCTCTTTGTCATATTCCTCTATTTGTACCTTCATTCTTCAATATGTTGTAAACCTTTCATTTTTCACCTTTTCACTTGTCTTTTGTTTTCCTTTTGGGGATGACGCAAGGCATTGATACATTCATGTCTCTTCCATGTTGACCCAAAAGGCCTTTTTTCTTTGTTTTCGCTCTCTTTGTGTCATTCTTCCAGTTCTATGTGTATTTGGGGAATGATGACAATTCTAAGATCTCTAAAAAATATTGTAGCAAGAACATACTAACCCCAAATCCATAGATCGCTTATGTGTTTGGTGTTTTTTATTTTGGGGGAAACCCCTCTCTTTTCTTTTCTCTTACATGATGTAGCTTTCCTTGGAAACATATGACTTGCCATAGGGATTTCCAAGTTGGCTCTCATGTCTTCTTTACTATTTTCATTTATCATTTGTTACTTTAAAGTAATTTCTCACAGTATGGTGTTTAGAAATTTCTTTCAAGTGGGGGCATACATTAGCATTATTCTTTTGCATTTTCCTTTTTCATTGTTCATGGTGTAGTTTTCTTATTTCATACGATGCATTTTTCACTTTGTAGATGAAATTGGGTGTGATGTCCTTTAAGAGTGTGATCTCTCTTAGCATATTACATTCCTCTTAGTGGCTTGATGTGACACACTACACCCCCTAAGTTGTGAATTTTCTATTATTTGATTGGTCCTCTCTTGGATACATTGGGCACAATGTCCCTTAAGTTAAAGACCTCGCACGAACTAAGAAATAATCCCTTGAACGTTCCTTATTTTTCATTTATAGTTATATGGCCACCTTGCATAACACAATTTGCATGCCTATAGAGCCATATTTTTTGTTCATGAGCTCCAAGTATACAAAATTTTGCATGTCTCATGAATCTCAAAAATCATTTCTTTTATGTGGCACCTTATTAAAGTTATCAGGAGGTATAACTTTGGTATGGTTTGAGTGGGAAGCCTAACTGAATCATGAATTTCCCCATAGCCACTCGCATGTGTGTTAGTGCATACCAGTCGTGAGTGTATATTTCTCACCTTCTTGGACTTCTCACCCAATGGATAGCCAGGAGTTTTATTGCCACAAAGTGAGTATGCATTTTTTGGACAAACAACCTAGATATGACCCACATCATGATGGAAAAATGGTCGAAGCTTGATCCAACTCTCTTTCATCTTTGACAGTGTATGCTTGTGCTTTATTGTCGCTCTTTATATCATTTGCATGTGTGTTTTTTTCTGCCCATGTTGATTTGTCTTGGGATCTTGACCCTAGGGACTTGATCACCCCTCTTGATTGTTGTCATCCCATCTTATTAGCATTGGTACATTTTAACCCCTCTTCATGCATGTTTGTCTACTTTAGTGTGAGTTTGAAGCCAGTTCATCCTCTCACTAAAGTGGGGTCTAAATGTAGTCACGAAAAAAGTATCCCTTCTACTTTTCCTGGCTTGTTTGGGCCCTCCTTGTGAGTTAGGCTTAATGTTGCCTTGATTTAGTGTTGTAATATGAGTTGCACATTCACATTAGGTCTTGGGCCCTTATGAACTAATGGATTTAAATGGTACCTTGCTAAAGTGTTTTGAAGTGTTGTAACACACTTTCACACTTTTCTAAGGTCTTATCAACCTAATAAACCTCTTTTTAAGAAAAACTAACATTAATCTTGCCTTATTGGGAGTGTTGTAAAGTGCTGTAACACACTTTTACACTTTTCTAGGCTTGAAATTAATAATTGGGCTTTCTTATGCTTTGATTGCTCCTATTTTGTATCCACAAGCCTCATTTATTGCCTCTTTTTAAGGATAATCCTGACACCAATCATTAGCCTTTCATAATTTAGGTGTTTTAGGCTTGAGTGACCTAGATTTAGTGATTTGGGACTCATTCGCCACCTTGGGTGAATGGGTCCCACTTGGATCTTTTGGGCCCAAACCCTTTTTCATAAATTTCTAAGAACTTTTGGTTTTTGGTCTCATACATTATGTCTGATGGGACTCATTCTCCACCTTGGGAGAATGAGTCTCGTGTGGTCCAAAATCAAAATTAATTCAAATTCTTGGTTGGATTTTATCCTCCTAGATCTGATGGCAGTTTGTAGTGTTGCAATTTCAATAATTCATGCATAATTGAGTATAAATACAAGGTTTTTTCACTCATTTTCACCTAAGACTTTTGTGAGAGAATTCATAATATCAAGTTGGAGTTCACAAGAGAATTTACAAGAGCATTCAATAGAATTCAAGGGAAGATTATCAAGCATTTTAGAGCATTCTTCAAGAATCAATCATCATGTCAAAGACTTCATGCATCATGCTTGTCATTGTGCTAACAATTGTGATGTAGGGTTTCTGATTCAAGAAAGTATTTCATTCAAGATAAACTTTATTCAAGCAAGGATCAAAATCTACATCCATTGCAGCCATCTCAAGCATATTTTCAACACTTTATTATAAGGGTTTGGTGAGTTGCAACATTTTCATTTGTTCATTCATCATTCTCCATTCCTATTTGATTCCATTTCAATGTTTAATTACCAACAAGGGGTTTGACCAAGGCAAGCCCCTATCCCTTAACCCAACAACATTTTTCCCTCTCTTTTGTGTGTGATTTGTAGGTCTATGTTGAATATTTCCTAAGAAAGATTGGAGAAAATTTGTCAAGAGATCAAAGTTGTCAACAAGCCTTGGAGAACCTTGGAGAAGACCTACAGGTTGAAAATTAGAGATTCGGATCCAAAAAATTGCAGAGGAAAATTGATCAGACCAGGAAGAGTAGATTTAGAATTTGAAATTTTAGAAAAGCCCAACTAGACTAATTTTCCACTTCTGGTGAATGAGTCCCATTTCCAATCAATTTCCATATTTTTCAGATTTGGATACCCATTTGGCAGATTCCTACTCTCACACAGTTTTCTAGAGTCTGGAGTTGAACCGTAGAAAAATGAGGTGAGGGTTAGTTCCCCTATTTTCCTTAGTTCATTCAATAATGTCCTGGGAGTCCCAACTGGATTGACCATCAACCTCACAAGGTGAGTCAATTCTCAATTAGGAAGACCTAGCAAGGGGGTTCTTTCGGCTTTAATGGGTTCACCACCAAGCAAAAGCTTGGAAAAGACACTTTAACATTCAACTCACAAACCCTAGTAATGCAAGTCAAATAATGATTGCAAATGATCAAATTAAGCTAAACCAAGTTAGGGTATGTGTACCTCGGAAGTTTGGAGATGTAATGAGGATTCTAAAAATGCAAAAAAGTTTTCAAAAGTGTTATGGAGGACTGAGATGCCCTTACTATTGTCTTAGTCACACTGTTGATTTTTCGAGGTAGATGCAGAATCTTCGGATCTCGAAATAAAATCTCAAAGAATCTCTAAAAAATACCCCTAGGAGGACTAAGACTCCCTAGGTGGTGTATTAGTCCCATTATAATTTTCTAAAAACTTTGAATGTGATTCTGAGCTCCAAGGTCTACACTTGCTTCCTCTCAGATTTGAGGTCTTGAATCTTCTAGATCTGGCCTATAGGTGAGTTTCTGTGAAGATGACAACTTTGTAATGTAACTTTGCAACATTTCACTTCAAATGATCTTCAAGTCTTCAACCTAAATCTACAATCACAAACATGCAAGAGAGGAAAAACTTGTTGATTGCTAGTAAATGGGGGTTTTCCTTGGTCAAACCCCTTGTTAGTAATTAAACCTTGAAATGAAATTAAAGAGATAAGGAGAATTATGAATGAACAAATGGAAATTTTAAAACTCACCAAACCCTTGTGATAGAATGCTACAAATATGCTTGAGAGGGTTGCAATGGATGTGGATCCTAAATCTTTCTTGAATAAGATAGATCTTGAATGCAATGTTAGCTTGAATTATAAAAACCTACCTCACAATTGTTAGATCCAAAACAAACATGATGATTCTTGGTTCTTGATGATGGCTCCAAATGCTTGAAGAATTGCTCTTGAATTCTCTTGAATGAATACGTGAATTCTTGATTGATTAGAGATGAGAAAAGATATGAAAATGAGTGGAGGAACTTTGTATTTTTACTTATATATCCGTAATATCCTGAAATTACGTCACACCAAGCTGACATAGGAAAACATTAATGAAAGGGGGCTAATTCTCGCTAGAATTTGAAATTAAATCCCAAAAATAAGCCAAGGAGGACTAAGATGCCCTGAGGCTCAAATCTCGGGGCACTGACTCCAAAAAGGGACCTTTTCAGGTGTATTCAAAATCAGGGTCCCAAGACCTTTGGGGGACTAAGAGGCCCTAGGTGGCGTTTTAGTCCCGACCCAAAAATAAGGGACACATAGACAAAATCATTAAATGCTCATTTTCCCTTTGATGATTGTCGAGATTTTCCATAAAAATAGTTTATTAGGCTTGTGGATACAAAATAGGACCAATTAAGACATAAAGAAGGATAAATAAAGCAAGGCAGGCCCAAACAAGTGTGAAAATGAAAGGGTATGCATTTTCCTACACTACATTTAGCCCCCACTTTAGTGAGAGGATGAACTTGCTTCAAACTCACACTAAAGTAGCCAACCACGCAATCAAGAGGGGTTCAAATGTAAAAATGCTAGTAAGATAGGATGACAATAACCAAGAGGGATGATCAAGCCCCTAGGATGAAGATACTATGATAGACCAACATAGGAACAAAGGAAAACACTTGCAGATGATATATGAAGCCATAATCAGATCACAAACATACACCATCAAAGAAAATAAAAACAAAAAGGAAAACAAAAAATGCAACGGATCAAGCTTCGACTGGTTGTCCAATGTAGTGGACCGGGTCTAGGTTGTTTGTCCAAAGAGAAAGTTTACAAGTGGAACGTGTTGTCCACTATGTAAACGAAATGCACGCTCACAAGGGATAGTGAAGCTAGTTTTTCACTAGGTGAGCCCTACGAAGTCCATATCAACATCATACCGCCATGACTATGATAAGGACAAAGAGAAAATGCATGCTCACAAGGGCTAGTGAAGCTAGTTGTTTACTAGGTGAGCCCCAGGGGACCATATCAAAGCCATACCTCCATGAATTTAATAAGGTACAAAAGAAAAATGCAACAAGAAAGAGGGATTTTCAAAGGGATTTCGCTTAGTTCGTGCAAGGTATCATCTTAGGGAACATTGTGCTTAATGTTTCCAAGAGAAGAAAAGTCAAAGAAATATCACACTCTCGAAGGAAATCAAACACAATGACACCACCAAGAAAAGGACACATCACAGGAAGAAATAAAATAACACAATGAGATATGAGTGTCGATGTATGCCCCCACTTTAAAGCAATTGCTAACACCATTTTTGTGAGAAATTTCTTTAAAGTAGAAGACATGAGAGCTTATTCGGAAATCCCTATGCCATATGTTTCTGATAAGCTACATCATGAAAATGGAAGGGGTTTCCCCCAAGATGTCACATGTGAGCCAACTTAAGGCACATCGCCCACATTCCAAGCTTGCTCTTATATGTACATGAAAGGTGGTCAACTAGCCAAAAGAGACAGTGACAAGTGACATATGAGGACAAGGCTATCATACCCCTTTCCCCCACTTAGTGCAAGACAAGGATGAGCCAAAATGAAAAGAGGAACTAGGTGCTTCAACCCAAGAGAGAGCACCGCGGTCCTTAAGATGTTGAATTTTGTTTTTCAAAGCCTTACATTCATTAGTAGAATAACCATGAACTCTATGATATGCACAAAATGAAGTCTTGTAATAAAATTTCTTTCGTGTTCTTGGGGGGAGAGATCAGATGATCTTGGAGGAGTCTCATCAAGATACTCTCTTGGTCAAAAGTAGAGGATGTTTCGTTATTTTGCGACAAAGATATCTCTTGCTTAGTACAAGGTTTCATACCTACACAAGACTCTTTAGGTTGCAAGATTTTGTTCTCTCCTTTACATGAGGGTGTAAAATCTAACAAATTCAAATAATTAGTGTTTTGCAAGATGACATTTATATTAAGTGAGGATTTCTTTGTTTGTTTCATTTCTTACAAAGGATAACCATCAACACCACTAGTATCTATCATTTTAGGATGCACTAATGTTAAAGTTGGCTTAGAAGGATGTTTTTTGATAGTGTTGATAATAAGTGAAGGCTTGTTTGATGGTTGGATTTCTATTATGGGACAATAACCAAGACCATGAGTTGCTTCTTGCATGTTAGGCTCTATAGGAACACAGATACCTTGTTCTCTAGAACCACATCCTTTCCACTATATCCAAGTTATTTCATAAGTTTATAACCTTTTTCCATAAATATTTTTCATTTCTTTAGGATTCAGTGGTTGCTAATAGTTGGTTTCATTAAATTTTGTCATGTAATTTTTTGTCTTTTGTTCTTAAGTGGTTGAGGTGGATGCTTTCAAAGGTTCTTTTGAATTTTGTGTTGACATTACTGCTTTTTATTTTCCCTTGTCTAAATCTTTGTTTATGATCTTGTATTCTCCCATGAATGTATGTTCAAAATCTAAGGAACCCCAATCATCTTCTAAGAGCTTTGTGATTTCCTCAATTTTTTTTTCTTTGTCTTGCATAGGTTCGACTTGTGTAGATGGTGTCAATTTTTTAAAAGGATTTTCCTTTTTTCTCGAGTTGTAAAACATTGTAAGGCTCATTATCAACGTCCAATGTATACACTTTTTTGTTGTAGAAATACTTCATTTACGATGAAGGGTAGAAGGCACCACATGCATCTCATGAATCCATGGCCTTCCCAAAAGAATATTATATGACAAATCATGAGGCATAACATGAATAGGGGTTTGTAAGGTAGCTTTTCCAACTATAATAGGTAAAGTGATCACTCCAAGTGCTTGTTTTCCGACATTGTCAAATCCCTTAATAGATAAAGAGTCGGGTTGAATTTTTTATTTATCAACACCAAACTTATCCAAAAGGTTTGCACTACACACATTTAAGGCTGAGCCATTTTCAACAAGGGTTCACTTTATCCATATGGTATTGTATTGAGCTATGATCATGAAAACATCATATTGTTTTTGCACTTCCAAAGCAAGGAGCTCACTTTGGTGGAAAACAATGTCAGCATTTATTCCTTGAATCATTGTTGCTATGTCATTAGGTTGCACATTAGAAGGGGTAGGAACTTGTTGTAAGGAATTTTTAATCATATTATGGTAGTGAGGGGAGGCTTGAATAAGGTCCCACAATGATATCTTAGCATGAGTATTCTTTAGTTGTTTGATAAGATAATGCTCCTTTCTGTGAGGAGGACCTGGTAAGATAGGATTGGATAGGATAGCATTAGGCAATGGGAGGGATGTTGAAGGTTCTTTTATTGGTTGTGGATTGTTCCTAGTGTTATATATATGAGCAATAGTGTTATAACTTGATTACTGTGACACATTTTTCTTAGGTGGGATGAGGATAGGTTTATTTTGAGTTTGTGGTTTTTGCGAGGGTGGATAAATGATAAGTTTAGCTCATGAGAGTACATCAAGGGATATCTAATGTGCATAACCTCAGAATAATTTTTATGATGTCTTAATGAAGGGGATTCTAGATTCTCTTCATCGTCTTCATCTAAGGAAGCCTCATTACTATTTTTTGAAGGACAAGTGTTAATGTTCACATTGTCTTGCACCATGATATATTCCAAAGGAGGAGAATTTTTAGGAGAACTACAAACCACCTATTTTATTAAATTCAAAGGTTGGTTCTTCTAAAATGATTTCATCGCATGCAAGGGAGTTATCAATGTTGGAATGTCTTGTTAAATAAGGTTGTCCCTAGGGGAAGAGAGACACATAAGATTCTCACCAATCAAAGTATCATCTTCGCAACTAGGATAGTTACTAGAAGAGGAAAAAATGTGATTGTCTATGTTTTCGTCCTATTTCACTAGGGCATTCTCACAATCAAGGGATGACTGGAGAGTAGGTAAGGTAATGTTTAAGAATGTGTCTATGATCTCATCCCCTTGTTCTATAATATCTTCCCAAGCGGGATGAGGAGAAGAACAAGCAAGACCTTCATGATTCTCAATGATTGCATCTTCTTTCACCAAGATACCTTCATCACCAATGGGAGAGACATCAAGAGAAGAACAATCATGATCATCATGGTTGTCTATTCTTGCAACATGTTCTATCACATCATTCCCACAAATAGGAGAGATAAGAGGGGGTGTAGGTTTAAGGCAAGCATCACCATTTTCACTCTCTTACACTAAGAGACTCTCATAAATATAGAATGCATTGGATGAATGACTAACATGCTTAGTGAATAACTTTTTCTTTTCAAATTTAGAAAGGATAGATACTAACATTTGTGAAAAGTAATCTATGCAAACTCAAAATGCAATGTAAAGGCCCAAAACAGAATATGTATAAATGCAATTTTCAAATTTCAAACAAGGTAATTTACTTATTACACTGTGCAATGAAATGTTGTGAATGAAAATTTGGAATGAAGCAATGCATGAAATGAGGCACTTTAAACTAGATTTAGTGTAATGCATGTAATAGAAAGTCAACCTACTGAAACAGATAACCAATGGCAACAAACAGAAATGCAAAAAAGAAAATTTAAATACTAGAAACTACAACTTCAAACTCAAAAGGGACTAAGATTTCAGCAAGGGCATCTTGGTCCTACTGAAGGAATATGGAGGTTCCAAGAACTGGAATAGATAACACACAACTCAGATAGGATTATGAACCAAAACCCTGAGAGGGACTAAGATGTCAGTAAGGGCGTTTTTGTCCCAGTAGAGGTTTTTTTCATAAAAACAACAAATTTTGAGGTGTCAACAATGTTCCCATATTGCCTACCTAGGGATCTAGTGTTTGGAAACATAAAATTGTGCAAATGAATGCAAGAAAAAGTAACTAGTAACAAGAAATTGGATACAAAACTAAATGCAATTTTTTCAATTTTGAATGTAATAAAAATGTTCCTAAATGCAATTAGGATGATGAACAATGCACTTTTTCAGTTTTTCAATGAGGTGAAATGATGAAAAAATAAAAAATGCAACCTATATGCACTTTCACTAATGCAAATGCAAGAAACCCTAGATGCAATTTCACTAATGCAATATGCAAGAAACCCTAGATTCAATTTCACTAATGCAATATGCAAGAAACCCTAGATGCACTTTAACTAATGCAAGATGCAATGAATGCAATCTAGATATAAGACTTTAATGGACTCCAAATCAGAAAATGGATGCTCGGGCTCACCAAAATGAATGGTAGAAAAATGAGGTGAGGGTGAGTTCGCCTATTTTCCTTAGTTCATTCAATAATGTCCTAGGAGTCCCAATTGGATTGACCATCAACCTCACAAGGTGAGTCAATTCTCAATTAGGAGGACCTGGGAAGGGGATTCTTTCAGGTTTAATGGGTTCGCCACCAAGAAAAATCTTGGAAAAGACACTTTAAAATTCAATTGACAAACCCTACTAATGTAAGTCAAATAATGAGTGCAAATGATGAAATTAAGCTACAAAGTTGTAATGAGGATTTTGGAAATGCAAAAATGTTGTCAAAAAGTGCTATGGAGGACTAAGATGCCCTTACTATTGTCTTAGTCCCGCTATTTTTGTGGGGGGCAGATGCAAAATCTTCGGATCTCAGAACAAAATCTCAACGAATCTCTAAAAATACCCCTGGGAAGACTAAGACGCCCTAGGTGGCGTATTAGACCCATTTTAAATTTTTGAAAACTCTGAATGTGATCTTGAGCTCCAAGGTCTACACTTGCTTCCTCTCAAATTTGAGGTCTTGAATCTTCCAGATCTGGCCTGTAGGTGAGTTTCTATGAAGATGACAACTTTGCAATGCAACTTTGCAACTTTTCACTTCAAATGATCTTCAAGTCTGTTGACAAAATAAGGATAGACAATTGAGAGAGGGGGTGAATCATTTGTCATAGAATTTAAAATTTATTTAACCTTATTAACCTTTAATCTCATATTTGATAAATAACAGTGAAAGCATGAATCAACAATACATCAGAAACACACATAACACCAAGGATTTTGTGTGAAAACCCTGTTAGGGGAAAACCCACGGTGGAGGTTAATCCACAAGTTATACCCTATTAAAAGTATAAGGAAAATGAACAAGGAATGCACATGCATTCAAGCACACTGCTCAAAGAAGATGCATTGTATTACATAAAACCTTTAGATTAAATCCATCTGAAGAGGTTGAACTGAGAAATTAGTTTCTTCAAAAGCTTGATGATAGTTTTGGTTAGGCACATAAACACTTCTTCACACTTTTCTCAAACTTTTTCACACTCTACTCTATAATCAAATGATCTGATATCTATTTGCACATAGCACTCGCATAATTCTCATAACACACACTCTTCAAAATGAAGAAACAATTGCTCTTATATATCTTCTTCATGGAATTACATCAACAACTTCGTCAGCCAAAAATAAAAGAATAAATGAATACAAACTGTCGGCCCAATTTATGAACAAATCTCAATGCGTACCAACCAAAGTTGGTCATAACATAATGAAGACCTAAAACAACGTCCTTGAACATGCCAAACATTCAAAAATTAATCCACGAAGATCCACAACACCCTACAACCACCATGTTGGCCAAGAAAATAAAAACCCGAACACACAAAGAAAAAATCTTCAATCACAAGCACACCGATCAACGCAAACGTGCAACAAGGACAGAGAACGATCTAGAAACATCAACTAACATCGTAGGAGCATACACAACAACTCAAGTTACCAAAATTACATTCTCTTATTTCAGAAACACCAGCTACAGTAATAAAATAACTGTAGGAACACATAAACACACAACTTGCTCCAATTTTGATGCGCACCTCTGAAACTTCCAAAGATGAACTATATAGGCTTAGGAAAAAACCCTTTAATGCACAACTTCTGAATATAACATACTAAAATTTTCACCACATTGAACTTCATAGCTTCAGAGATAGCCTTCAACATATTTATTATAATTTTCTCAATATCCTCGACATATATAGCCTTCAAGAAACCAATGTTAATAGTGTTGACATCAATGACAAACACATATCAGCAACACAACCATAGCATCCAAAAATCTCCCCCTTTGGCATTGATGGAAACATATGATGTGAAAAATACCATCAACACAACTAACTCTTCTCCAATAGACTTCACTTTTGCATATTTCTCTTCTCACCCTTTGTTCTTACAAAGTTTTTCACATTACTCTTCTCCCCCTTTGACATCAATGGAAAAGGTACACAAGCTCTAAACCACATATCTGAATCATCTGACTAATCCCCCTGAGTAGCAGCCACCACAACATCAATCTGGATCAAGATATGACTATGAATGCACGGACTGATGCAAAGAGTTGCATCTTAGTTCTAATTAGGAGGGTAAATCAACCCTAACTTCCCTCTAAGATACTCAAAAGTATCCTTAGGAAATTTCTTAGTAAGGATGTCTGCAATTTGTTCCTTAGTAGGCACATACTCCAGTCTGACTTCTTTATCACTCACTTTGTCTCTCAAAAAGTGATATTTGATAGATATATGTTTTGTCTTTGAATGCAACACCGAATTCTTGGAAATGTTTATGGCACTTGAATTATCACAAAATATAGCAATAGGCTCATCATACTCAATTCTAATATCTCTCAGCATCTGCTTCATCTATATTACTTGAGTACAATTGTTTGCAGCAACAATATATTCTGCCTCAATAGTAGATAAGGAAATGGAATTCTTCTTTTTACTTAACCAAGAAACCAACTTCTTCCCCAAGAAGAAGGCACCACCACTAGTACTTTTCCTGTCATCCACATCTCCTACCCAATCTGCATCAATAAAGGCACTCAAGGTAAGATCATCATCTTTACGATACCAAAGACCAAAATCAGATGTCCCTTTCAAGTATGTAAAACTTCTCTTTACAATAGTTAGATGGGATTTCTTTAGATCAACTTGATATCTAGAAACCATACATATAGCATTCATGATGTCTGGTCTGGTCTGAGTCAAATAAATTAATCCACCGATCATTGACCTATATCTTGTTTGATTTTCATTGGGAGAATCATCATTTTGTGTTAACTTGCATCTGGTTATCATGGGTGTACCAACAGGATTTGAGTCTTCCATGCCAAACTTTTTCAGTAACTCTCTTACATATTTGGACTGAGATATAAATATTCCATTATCTAACTAAGTAATTTTCAATCCCAAAAATAATTTCAGCTCTCCAATCATTGACATCTCAGACTCACTTTTCATTTCATCAACAAACTTCATACATAAGTCATCATCACCTTCAAAAATGATGTCATCAACAAAGACTTCAATAATCAACTCTTTATCCTAATCCATCTTAAAATATAGATTATTGTTAGCAATACCTCTATTGAATCCAAGCTTCAACAAGTATTTATCTAGTCTAGCATACCAGGCTCTAGGGGCTTGCTTGAGTCAATACAGTGCTTTCTTCAATCGCCAAACCATATCTCCCTTATCAGTTAGTTGAAATCCATCTGGTTGTTCAACATATACTTCTTCTCCTATCTCACCATTTAGAAATATTGACTTTACATCCATTTGATAGACTTTGTAGTTCTTAAAAGCAACATAAGAAAGAAACAATCTTACAGCTTCAATTCTAGCAATAGGGGCAAAGGTTTCTTCAAAATCAATACCTTACATCTATGAGTACCCTTTACATACAAGTCTTGCTTTATTACTGACCACTTCACCTTATTCATTCATCTTATTTTGAAAGCCCCATCTGGTTCCACTGAAGGAATTTGGAGGTTCCAAGAATTGGAACAGACAACACACAACTCAGATAGGATTCTGAGCCAAAAACCCTAAGAGGGACTAAGACACTAGTAAGGGCATTTTTGTCCCAGTAGAGTTTTTTTTTTTAGAAAAACAACAAATTTTGAGTTGTCATCAGTGCTCCCATATTGCCTACCCAGGGACCTGATGTTTGGAAACATAAAATTGTGCAAATGAATGCAAGAAAAAGTAACTAGTAACAAGAAATTGGATGCAAAATTGAATCCAATTTTTTCAATTTTGAATGTAATAAAAATGTTCCTAAATGCAATTAGGATGATGAACAATGCACTTTTTTAGTTTTTCAATGAGGTGAAATGATGTAAGAAAGAAAAATACAACCTATATGCACTTCCACTAATGCAAATGCAAGAAACCCTAGATGCAATTTCACTAATGCAATATGCAAGAAACCCTAGATGAACTTTCACTAATGCAAGATGTAATGAATGCAATCTAGATATAAGACTTTAATGGACTCCAAATCAAAAAATGGATACTCAACAAGGTCGGGTTCACCAAAATGAATGGTAGAAAAATGAGGTGAGGGTGAGTTCACCTATTTTCCTTAGTTCATTCAATAATGTCCTAAGAGTCCCAATTGGATTGACCATCAACCTCACAAGGTGAGTCAATTCTCAATTAGGAGGACCTAGGAAGGAGGTTATTTCAGGTTTAATGGGTTCGCCACCAAGAAAAATCTTGGAAAAGAAACTTTAAAATTCAACTCACAAACCCTACTAATGCAAGTCAAATAATGAGTGCAAATGATGAAATTACGCTACACCAAGTTAGGGTATGTGTACTTGGAAAGTTTGGGGATGTAATGAGGATTCTGGAAATACAAAAATCCTATCAAAAAGTGCTATGGAGGACTAAGATGCCCTTACGGTTGTCTTAGTCCCATTGTTTTTTTTTTGGGACAGATGCATAATCTTTGGATCTCATAATAAAATCTCAAAGGATCTCTAAAAAATACCCCTGGGAGGACTAAGACACCCTAGGTGGCGTATTAGTCTCATTCAAAATTTTTGAAAACTCCGAATGTGATCTTGAGCTCCAAGTTCTACACTTGCTTCCTCTCAAATATGAGATCTTGAATCTTCCAAATCTGGCCTATAGGTGAGTTTTTGTGAAGATAACAACTTTGCAATGCAACTTTGCAACTTTTCACTTCAAATGATCTTCAAGTCTTCAACCTGAATTTGCAATCACAAACATGCAACAGAGGAGAAACTTGTTGATTGTTATTAAATGGGGTTTTCCTTCGTCAAACCCCTTATTGGTAATTAAACCTTGAAATGAAATGAAAGAGAGAAGGAGAATGATGAATGAACAAATGACAATGCTACAACTCACCAAACCCTAGTGATAGAATGCTACAAATATTCTTGAGAGTGCCGCAATGGATGTGGATCCTAAATCTTGTTTGAATAAGATAGATCTCGAATGCAATGTTAGCTTGAATTATAGAAACCTACAGCACAATTGTTATCTCCAAAACAAACATGATGATGCTTGGATCTTGATGATGGCTCCAAATGCTTGAAGAATTGCTCTTGAATACTCTTGAATGAATACTTGAATGCTTGATTGATTAGAGATGAGAAAATATATGAAAATGAGTGGAGGAAACTTGTATTTATACTTATCTATGCTTAATATCCTGAAATTACATCACACCAAGACGACATAGGAAAGCATTAATGAAAGGAGGCTAAATCTCGCCAGTATTTGAAATTAAATCCTGAAAAATAAGCCAAGGAGGACTAAGACGCCCTAAGTGGTGTCTTAGTCCCGAGGCTCAAATCTCAAGGCACAGACTCCAAAAAGGGACCTTTTCAGGTGTATTCAAAATCAAGGTCCCAAGACCTTTGGGGGACTAAGATGCCCTAGGTGGCGTTTTAGTCCCAACCCAAAAATCAAAGACATAGATAAAATAATTAAATGCTCATTTTCCCTTTGATGATTGTTGGGATTTTCCATAAAAATATATAGTTTATTAGGCTTGTGGATGCAAAATAGGACCAATTAAGACATAAATGAGGATAAATAAAGCAAGGCGGGCCCAAACAAGTGTGAAAATGCAAGGGTATGCATTTTCCTACACTACGGGACTGATTCACCTAGATTGGCAAATGAGTCCCATTCAGCCATAAAAGCAAAATTTCCAGTGTTCCAGACCTCCTTCTAGCCATTTCCATATTTTCAGGTGCACCTCTTCCTTTCTGTAGTTTTTTGTTTCATTTCATCCACTTTTCTAGGTCATTTAGTGTTGTATTACATTCAACTAGGGTTTAGTGTTGCATCTTGCATTTAATTATATTTTCCAAGTCTAAACTTGGTGATGAACCCCTTATTAGATCATATTCATCCTCTAGGACAATCCTATTGCAAGATCTCTTTCTCTTTTGCATTGTGATCTCTAGGGTTATCCTTGAGTGCAACCATCTTTAAAGTGGGTGTGATGGCACTTAATCACCATAACTATCATATCACACACACACAAAACCTTTTTTAATAGGTTCCAGGAACCAATAGTTCTTGGTTCCTAGTTCCTAGGGAACCCCCAACCACATCCTTTGAGTCACTTTCATTTTTCCTTAGCATTGCCTCCATATTCCTCTACTAGGGGTTCCATGAAAAATGATAACCAATGGTTCTTGGTTCCTATGTAACCTTCGACCACTTCACTTAGCCACCTTTTACTTTAACCTTAGGGAATAGACTAAAAATAAGAGGAACATACTATTAGAGGTTTCATATGAACTAGGAACCATTGGGTCTTGGTGCCTATGAAAGCTCTGACCACCTTATACTTAACCAATATTCTATTTTTCTGAGTTTGAGGAATTGACTAAAATACATGGGAGGGTAACATAGAGTAAACAAAATACTTTGACATAATGATCCTTATGGAATTCCTTGGATTGATTTTTGACAAAGGGGTCATGCTACTAAGGCACACAAACAAAAGGAACTCAAGCTAAACTTAACATGACAAAATTGAGTCCCAACAATTATAAATGTAAGATATCATAAAATATAATCAATATTCATCATGTTATTATATATATTCAATTAAGCAACAAGGTTGTGAAAAATGTGGCCCTTACACTTGCACCTTAGTCAAGCCTAGCCACTTTGTTGTAGTATTTAGTAATTTTTATTAAATTTGATGATGTTTAGAGAATTATTGATGCATAGTTCATATTATACTAATGCAAAGCGATTTGAAACCTTTGAAATGATCTCTATAATGAGCTCAAATTATTATAACATGGATGACTTAAGATAGTAAATAAGTTTCCTATGAATTGCCTCTAGTTATGCCATCCTAGGTGCTAAATTTGAATAATTTTGAGTGTAATATAACTTTCCATGGCTCATTTCTAAATGGGAATTTATTGAGGGAAGATTAGAATGATATTTAAATAAGGTGTACATGATCATATTGTTATGTCCCCTTTTTGTATTAAATTATTTTTTCTTTTTTACCTGTAAAAGGAACAAGGCCTCAATATAGTAATTTATTAAAATAAAAAGGAGATATATACATAATAAATTTAAGAACCAAACCAATTGAAACAATGATCTATCAACCTAGATACAAAACACTTATGCAAGCTAAACATATGTATTAACTTATGTTATCCATGGACCAAAATTCCTATTTCATATCTCCCATTTCTCCCCTTCTCCAATTTTCTGTGTGTGTGTTCTTCCTCTTCTTTCCCTTGTGTCTATATAGGGCTCCCAAAATTTTAGGTTTTAAGGCATGCTTGGTATTCTAAGATTTTATCATTCATCCAAGTTTTGGAGATCCTCATCCATCATTATTTCCTATCTATGTATAACCTTTTCTTGGTCCCCACTAGACTTTAAGACTTATCCATATCAGCATGCCTTTCCTCCCAACTCTTATTTTCCTTTATGCCTATTTGACTATCAAACTTATCCATGTAGGAATACCACACATCCATCCCCAACCTAAATTCCATTCTCCTATTGTGCTATTACAATTGTGCATCCCATCATCTCTTTCCTTAGAACCCCACTCTTTTCCCTTGCCTTGTTGATTTTTTGGACTTGTCTTTACCATCATGCATCCTACCCAAACTCTAATATTTGACAAGTTGTAAGAGCCATGAAGTATCTCTAACTCATGAACTCTAACACTCACACCATTTTAACTATTCACCTCACCTACCTTCCTACATGAAAAAAATCACCATTAATGCTCAAATAGATGACATATCTTCCAAAAGGTTTTCTATGGGCATAAAAGAATCATTTAATTATGGGGATGTGGATCCACGTACACATACACCATTATAAATGAATATATGGCCTTGGATGTCATTAACTGGTAGTTAGGTTTTCAAACCTTATGGGATCTATCTCCATTATTGTAGAGTACATTTTTGGGTAATAGAAAATATTTCCCCTTACTTCCTATGTACATCCAAGGGCACCTAGCATGATTTCAAGCATAGTTAAAAGGAAATTGCATCCATTGACTATGGACACTATTTGTCATGTACTAGTCATGAATTTAATGTGGGTTTTGATATTTATTTTAGAGGTATTAAGGATTCAAAATTGAAACATAAGGATCATTATATAATTTTCTACACAAAGATGCTATTCTAAGAACTTGTGTTTGAATCCTTATATTCAAGGACACAAAACCATGCTATTTTAATGATAAAAGGATGAAAAAATTTCTAGATCATGCGTGGAAAAGGATAAAACCCATTTGGCTACAAGATGAATCATCTAGAGTTCATATTTTAACTTCATGGTCATTTATCTCATAGGTATTCAGTTTACATGTCATCAAAATAATCATGGTTATAAGAATTTTTGTTCTAGTTTGTATTAATTATTATAGCCATGTAATGTAATGCTTATATAGACCCTTTTAATATAATAGATTTTCACAATATTTTATGTGTTTTGTGGGCCCAATTATTGGTGGTTAACATTGTAATTTTGGTATTATCTCAACTACAATTTATACCATTGTATCTACCATTGTCACATAATTTGTAAACTATTTATAGACACGTGTAATAGGGAAAATATCTACAATTTGTTCAACAATATTTTGGACCCAACCTATAAACTAGTTTTTCTTTATTAATGAAATAGATATTTTTTTATAATCTTGGTTTAAATGTTAATGGGTAAATGTGAAGGAATATTTAGGGTATTTTTCAAATCCTACGAAAAACCTTAAATCTAAAGTTTATTAGTTCAAACACTTAAGTCTAGGTTTGTTAGTTCAAGCCACTACTCAAATTTGCAAGATATTTTTTTGTCTTTTGCTAGGCCAACCTATAATATTTGGGTTTGTGTGTGTTATGTAAATTTACAAGGAAATTTTTGAGTTTTGGTAAGAGATTGGAAAAACATTAAATAAAAAATTAAATTTAGATAAGTTGAAGTATAGGTCACTATATTGATAGCATAGTAGTTGAAAAAACAACATTTGAAGAATGATTTTAAAGTAATTTGATTAATATCTGGGAGTGATAAATTACAATGGTATTAAAGTTGGTTTTCCTACTAGCCTATGAATCATGAGATTCTTAAAGCTGCTAATGTCTAGTGGAACAAGCTCTTCAAGAGACAATATATTGATGACAAGGGTGAGGATGAAAAATTAGAGAACAATGGTGGGATTGCTTACTAGACCTCTTGGATCCACTTTCCTTATCAAATAAGATAAAGAAATTAATGCTAGTTCCAATGAATATATATCTCTTAATAGATGAAAACATCCCTTTTCTATACTTCATGGTATTGATGAATTCATCAGTAGAATAAATTGGAAAGTGGTTTACAGGGTACTAGAATCTACCATAATATTTGAAGATAAATTTATCATTTAAAAAATATGTAGAATTCTCTTTCCTAAACTACTTGAAGTGGATAATAAAAATAAGCACAACCAAATAGGGCAACAAAAAAAAAGGGATCAAGAATCTAGAGAAAATTTTATAGCCACAAAGTATGAAAAGTTGGTTAAGGAGGCGATCAGTGATCATGATTTTTTTAGGAAGAAGAACAATTAAAAATAAAGCCTCAAAAATCCATAAAACACACTACTACATTAGAGTAGTCAATGCATGTAAATAAATTTCATTGTAAGGAACCTCTTTCTATTTGAGAAAATTAAGGGCTCTCATGTCTTAAGGAAGGAAGATGATACCAAAAATAAGCTCAAAATAAATAAACTTTTCTTCTCACACAGAGAATATTGGGAACCAAGTCATAGATGTTAAAACAAATAAGTGAAGTTAGAGGAGGAATTAAAGGAATTTAATAAAGAGCTTAAAAAATAGTTGGAAGGATATAAGATTATGATGAATTTACTCAAGAATAATAGACTTAAGGAAGAAGAAGAAGAGAAAATGGAAATATAGGTTCAATAAGTTGCACTGGATAAAATGGAGTCCACATTCGATATTGAAGTGCAATAAATTGGTCTTCATGTGAAGTATTAAGAAATGGTAAAGGTTACCACTTTTAGAACTGTATACATCAATCCCTTACATGAGGGTAAAACAACTCATGATTGAGAAGTAGAAATTGTAAGGGATACCAATCTTGGTGAAGAGTATATAAATACATTGCATGAATAAAAAATTATGACAATTGATTATAAAGAAGAAGAGCAATTAGAGATACAAGAAAGTGTAAGGAATAAACCTTTGAGGAATCCACAATGTATGTGGAAGGTATGAAGTCTAAGGATGAAAATATTTCTTATTAAATTTTGAGTACATAGATCAACAAGATATTTGTATTATTGAAGTAAAGGGGAAAGCAAAACTTGTTGAATGAAAAAGTGATAAATTTGTTCCTTTTTCAATCCATGTCAATGAATCCTCTAATGATTAATTAATTGGAGGATTATTTTGAAATTTAAAGTGATAAAAATCTTGTGATTCATCAAGATGAAGGTGCTGATTTAATAGAAGCATCCATCAATATTCAAAAAATCGAGTTAGAAATGTTGGCAAAACAAGGATAGGCAACTAAGAAGTGGGGGAGGTGAATCAATTGTTACCAAAATCAAACTTATACAACATTAACCAATCCTTATATCATAGATCTGATAATTAACAATGCAAGCATAAGAAAAACACATCAGAGACACATGAACACAAATATTTTATACATGAAAACCTTGTGAGGGGAAAAATCATGATGGATGTTAGTCCACAAGATTATACCCTGATAGAAGTATAATGAAGAATAAAAAGAGAATGCACTTACATTTAGGCACACTACCTAGAGCACACTACTCAAAGGGAAGGCTCACTGCCTTACATACAATAATCAGATTAAATCCATCTGATGAATTTGAACTGAGAAAATAGCTTCTGCAAAAGCCTGATTACAATTTCAGTTAGGCACACAAAACTTCTTCAAAATCTTTCGCTGCTCTGAATGATCTGACCTTTATTCGCACTTGTACATCACTTGAGCACTCCCCCTAAATGAGGAAAACAATCTTGTATAAATATCTGCTACATAGATTTGCATCCACTATACAGTCGGCCACAAATAAAGAATAAATTACAACTATCGACCTTGATACATGAATAAATTTCAATGCGTACCAACATAAGCTGGCCATAACATAGTGAGGACCCAAAAAAAAATATCCAAACACACCAAACAATAAAATATTAATCCTCATGGATCCGCAACACGCTAACACCACAATGTCGGTCAAGAACATGAACACTCGGGCACATATCAGAAAAATCTTTGATCATGAACACTCCAATCACTGCGAACATACACCAATGATAGATCACGATCTATACTCATCCATGAACGTCATAGGCACATGAGCAACACATTATATTACCATAATTTTATCTGCTTTGACCAAGAACACCATCTACAAAGACTAAATAACTGTAGGCACACAGATCATCATAACTTCCAAAAAACTTCATGCGCACCACTGAAACTTTCAGACAACATACTAGAAAGGTTCAACACCAAACCCTTTGAAGCGCACCTCAGATCTTCAACACATAGAGCTTTCCAACATTCTGACCTTCTCAACTCCACTAGCTGACTGTACTATATGTTTTACAATTTTCTCAATCTCCTCAACATATACAGCCTTAAGCAGATTAAAATTCTAATAGTGTTGACATCAATGGCAACAATATATCAGCAACACAACCACAACATCCAACAATATCCCCCTTTGGCATTGATGGCAACACATGATGTGAAAAATAATACCATCAACCCAACTACCTCTTCTTCAATAATCTCCCCCTAAGATTGTGCACTTTTGTTTTCTTCTTCTTTCCCATTTTTTCACATTGCTTCTCTCCCCCTTTGACATCAATGGAAAAGGTACATATTCTCTCATTTCAATCTTGAAAACATCTAACTACTCCCCCTGAGTAGCAGTCACCACAACATCAATTTGGAATATGATATAGCAATGAATTCCTTGACTGATGCAAATACATGCATCTTAGTTCTGATTAGGAGGGGAAATTATCCCTAACTTGCCTCTAAGGTACTCAAAAGTATCCTTAGGAAATAGCTTTGTAAGGATATCTACAATTTTCTCTTCGGTAGGTACGTACTCTAGTCTGACTTTTTTGTCACTTACTTTGTCTCTCAAGAAGTGATACTTGATGGATATATGCTTTGTCTTTGAATGCAGTATTGGATTCTTAGAAATGTTAATGGCTCTTGAATTGTCACAAAGTATAGCAATGGGCTCTTCATACTCAATTCTGACATCTCTCAACATTTTCTTCATCCATAATACTTGGGTACAACAATTTGCAGCAGCAATGTACTCTGCCTCAGTAGTAGATAATGAAACTAAGTTTTTCTTTTTGCTTAACCAAGATACCAGCTTATTACCTAAGAAGAATGCACCACCACTGGTACTCTTCATGTCATCTATATCTCCTGCCCAATCAACATCAGTAAAAGCACTTAGAGTAAGATCATCATTCTTAGGATACCAAAGACCAAGATCAGCTGTCCCTTTCAGATATTTGAATATTATTTTCACAGCAATCACATGGGACTCTTTAGGATCAACTTGAAATCTAGCAACCATGCACACATCATTCATTATATTTGGTCTTGTCTGAGTCAAGTACAACAATCCACCAATCATCGATCTATACCTTGTTTGATTTGCATTAGGGGATTCATCATTCTATGTGAGTTTACATCCGATCACCATAGGTGTATCAACAGGCTTTCCTTCTTCCATGCCAAGCTTTTTCATTAACTCTTTTACATATTTGGACTGAGATATAAAGATCCCATCTTCTAACTGAATGATTTGCAATCCCAAAAATAATTTTAGCTCTCCTATCATTGACATTTCAAATTCACTTTTCATTTCATCAGCACACTTCATACACAAATCCTCATCTCTTTCAAAGATAATATCATCAACAAAGACTTCAATGATCAATTCTTTTTTCTCATCCACTTGAAATACAAATTGTTGTTAGCAGTACCTTTACTGAATCCAAGCTTCAATAAATATTTTTCCAATCTAGCATACCAAGCTCTAGGAGCTTGCTTTAGTCCATACAAAGCTTTCTTCAATTGACATACCATGTCCTTTTCATTAGTCAACTGAAATCCATCTAGTTGTTCAACATAAACTTCTTCTTCTAATTCACCATTCAGAAATGTTGATTTCACATCCATATGATAAAATTTGTAGTTCTTAAAAGTAGCATAAGCAAGAAGTAGTCTAATAGCCTCAATTCTAGCAACAAGAGCAAAAGTTTCTTCAAAATCAATACCTTCCATCTGTGAGTAACCTTTGCAAACCAATCTTTCTTTGTTTCTAACCACATCACCTTGTTCATTCAACTTATTCTGGAACACCCACTTGGTTCCAATCACATTTTTGTTTTGAGGTCTAGGAACAAGATCCCATGTATTATTCTTTTGTATCTGCAATAGTTCTCCTTTCATGGCTTTCATCCAATGTTCATCCTTGCATGCTTCACTTATATTTCTAGGTTCAGCTTTAGAAATTAGACAATATTCTTCTAGAACTCTTCTTCTAGTTTGCACACCTTTGGTTTTGTCTCCTATGATCTGACTATCAGAATGATTTCTTCTCACATACTTAGGAGTTTTGAAGTTTTCTCTTACCTCTTGTTCTCATGATCTTTCTTCTACACTTTTGCTTGTTTATGCTTCTTGATTTTCTTGATTCACCCAAACAATTTGAAGTTGATTATGTGTCTAAGCATCATTGTTATCATCATCATGTTGATCATCTAAATCATAATCACTGACTCTGGATGATTTACCAATATCTTCATCAACCTTAACATTTGCACTTTCACCCATTTTCTTCAACCTTTTATTAAAGCACCGGTAAGCTTTGATTTTAGCAGAGTATCCTAGGAAGATTCCTTCATCACTTCTAGCATCAAACTTACGTAAATCATCATATCTCTTGATGGAGCATTTTCTTCCAAAATTTTTGAAGTATTTGACAATAGGCTTATAACCGAACCATAGCTCAAAATGTGTCTTACCAGAATTACTATTGACATTCACCCTGTTAATAGTATACATAGCAGTACTAATATCTTCTCTCCAATAGAAATGATGAACATTTTCTTCTAGCATCATAGTTTTAGCAGTTTCTAGAATGGTTATGTTCTTTCTTTCAACAACTCCATTTTGTTGAGGGGTCTGGGGAGCAGATAGTTGTCTTTGAATACCATGATCTTCACAAAAATAATTGAATTCCCATGAAGTAAATTCACCACCTCTATATGACCTTAGACATTTGATCTTTTGACTTGTCTCATTCTCTGCCATAGCTTTAAAACTTTTGAAATTTTCTAATGTTTCATGTTTTTCTCTTAGGAAAGTGACCCATATCATTCTAGAAAAATCATCAATGAGTAACATAAAGTACCTTTCACCTTGTAGGCTTCTAATTCTGGAAGGACCATATAGATCAGTATGTATCAAATCCAATACTCCATTAGAGTTGTATTGTTTGCTCTGGAAGGAATTTCTTGTTTGCTTTCCCATTTGACATTCCTTGCACATAGTGTTAGTAGGCTTCACTAACTTAGGTAAATCTCTGACTCCTTGAGTAGAACTTATCTTGACAATGTTATCAAATTTCACATGACATAACCTCCTATGCCATAACCAACTTGCATCAATTTGAGCAATCAAACAACTTTAACTAGAAGTACATAAATGAAAGATATTACCTTTTGTCTTTGTTCCTAAAGCAATTATATTTTTTGGAATTCCTGTTATTCTACACTTACCATTCTTGAACTGTAGATTGTAGCCTTTGTCTACCATTTTTCCAACACTCAACAAGTTATACTTTAGGCCTTGTACATAAAGAACATCATCAGTATTGTTCTTACCATCAACAGAAATAGTGTCTCTGCTATGAATCACACCAGAAGTGTTGTCACCGAACCTCAATACACCACCATCATAGTTTTCCAAGCTTACAAATTTCTTTTGTCACCAATCATATGATGTGAGCATTCGTTGTCAATTACCCACTCATCTTTATCTTCAACTTTGGCTGCAAAAGCTTTCTCAACATTTACATTACTAGCAGATTCAGTGGACACCTAGCCATTTTTTTTGATAGCAATAAATACACATTCATCTTCATTTCCAGTTTCTTTATCAAATTCTTCATCAGTTACACCTTCTTCAGCATAATAGCACTTTGTTTGAAATCAAGTATTCTCAGGCTTATATTTTGAAACTCTTTCAGGACATCTAGAAGCAAAATGACCTATCTTACTGCAAGAAAATAATTTAATAGGTAACTTTCCTTTGTACTTACCATGACCTCTTGATTCTATTTTCACAATCAATGCTTCTAGTTCTTCCAATTCCCTTTCTTCATCTTCATATCTAAATGTTCTCTGGGAACTCTCTTCTGAGTCATATCTCTTTTTCTTGAATACAGTTGCCTTGAAAGAAGATTCAGTCTTAGGATCAAACTCACCAAATTCACTTCATTCAAATGCAACAAGTTTTCCAATCAACATGTCTTTTGTAATATTTGTCACAATTCTAAGTTCATCAATAGCATGAGCTTTTGTCTTGTAGGAAGGGGGCATAGATCTAAGTATCTTAGCCATAATTTCATCATCATTCATAGTTCTACCGACACATCTAATGTCCATCACCAATTCATTTATCTTATGTGAGAAGGAAAATATGTTCTCATCTTCACTCATCTTCAAGCTCTTCCATTTGCCTTTTAGACTTTGTAGCTTAGTACTTTTCATCTCCTTCATACAATGTTTCTAGCTTTTTCCAAATCTGGTATGTAGTCTTTAAACCCATCACATTTGTCATTTCTGAATCTGTCAAAGCACTCACCAGTGTTTCTACTAACCTGGTATTAATTTTTGCTTGCTTGATCTCATCTTCAAAGGAGGGACCGTTCTAAGGAATATTATATGCAATTTGTGTCATCTACCAGAAAGGTTCACCAATGCACCTCAAATGACATTCCATCCTGAATTTCCATAGAGAGTAGTTTGTACCATCGAATCTAGGACTATCCTTTTTAACTGATGCCATCTTGGATCACCTCAAGCTGTTAGGCCTCTTTCAAAGGAACTAGCTCTGATACCAATTGCTAGAAAAATAAGGATAGACAACTAAGGGGGGGGGAGGGGGTGAATCAGTTGTTACCAAAATCAAACTTATACAACATTAACCAATCCTTATATCATGGATCTGATAATTAACAATGCAAGCATAAGAACAACACATTAGAGACACATGAACACAAAGATTTTATATGTGGAAACCCTATGAGGGGAAAAACCATGGTGGATGTTAGTCCACAAGATTATACCTGTTAGAAGTATAATGAAGAATAAAAAGAGAATGCACTTGCATTCAAGCATACTACCTAGAGCACACTGCTCAAAGGGAAGGCTCTCTGCCTTACATATAGTAATTAGATTAAATCCATCTAATGAATTTGAACTGAGAAAATAGCTTCTGCAAAATCCTGATTACAGTTCCAATTAGGCACACAAGACTTCTTCAAAATCTTCCACACTCTGCTCTGAATGATCTAACCTTTATTCGCACTTGTACATCACTTGTACACCTGAGCACTCCCCTTAAATAAGGAAAAAAATCTTGTATAAATATCTTCTACATGAATTTGCATCCATTATATAGTTGGCCACAAATAAGGAATAAATTACAATTGTCGACCTTGATACATGAATAAATTTTAATGTGTACCAACACAAGTTGGCCATAACATAGTGCGGACCCAAACAAACATCTACAAACACACCAAACAATTAAATATCAATCCTCATGGATCCGCAACATGCTAACACCACAATGTCGGCCAAGAACATGAACACTCGAGCACATATCGGAAAAATCTTCGATCATGAACACTCCAATCACTATGGACATACACAAAGGATAGAGAACGATCTAGACTCATCCATGAACATCATAGGCACATGAGCAACACATGATATTACCATACTTTCATCCACTTTGACCAAGAACACCATCTACAAAGACTAAATAACTGTAGGCACACAGATCATCATAACTTCCACAAAACTTCATGCGCACCACTGAAACTTTTGAAAAACATACTAGAAAGGTTCAACACCAAACCCTTTGAAGTGCACCTTCAGATCTTCAACACACGGAGCTTTGCAACATTCTGACCTTCTCAACTCCACTGGCTTCCTGTACTATATTTTTACAATTTTCTCAATCTCCTCGACATATACAGCCTTAAGTAGATTAAAATGCTAATAGTGTTGACATCAATGACAACAATATATCAGCAACACAACCACAACATCCAACAAGAAACAAATAAGATTGACACTTTAACTAATTATGCTTATGAGGGTGCACTTGGAGGGAGTACTCTATTTGAATTTAGTATTAAAATTTTGAGTCATAAGAATGTTTGTGGTGATGCCATTGTTTCTACTTCAACAAAGTAATGTAAGAACTCTAATTGTATTTATGTTATCAAATATCCATTGCTTAATGCTATATCATGGTTGAATTATTATCATCATGACAAGAATCACAAGAAATATGAATGAATCCAAATACATCCTTTCATAAGAGTATGGAATCTAGGTAGTAAGCTAAGACACATGAACTACAACGTAGAAGAAGCACCTCATGTTTCAACCCAACAACTATAGAAGGAAGATATTAAAAAATACACAAAGGTTGATCTTTCATATGTGTTCAATATCCTTGAACACGTTGCTAATAAATTCACCATAGCATGCATGAGGATAAGTATACAACTTAATTTTTCCATGGGAAAGCATGAGAGATTTGGTGAAATCTATGTTGAGAAAATTGGCATGGTTATGTGTGTTTAATAATTGCATTCTGGGGGTAACCTTCCATAGAATTATAAATTTAGGTTTAAGGGAAAATAGTTGGTGCTTGGAATTTCATCTAAGGAGTATTTTGAAGTGGTTGCATAAAAGAGGACTTCTTTCAAGGGACAAGTTGTTTGGGTAGCAAAAAGTATGGTTATGGAGGACACACCTATTATCTTACACTATGGTGAGCCACATAAATTTTGTTCTAGCATTCAACTTTCTCCAAATTAGCTTGGTATAGTGATCTATAATAAGTCCCTAGGATCATTATGAAATTGAATATTTTGGCATGCCATTGAATTAGAAATTGGTAGTAAGCATGCCATTATCACTCCTTATTTGTCAAATATTGAATTAAAAAAATCATCTATAAGTCTAGTGTTTATGGGGATTATATGGAGAAGACATATCTTAGATGTATCAAGGGACACATTGAACTATTAATCATACCATTCAATTTGATTAATTCATAAGATACTCTCCATTTCATGGAATATTAGGTATCCAATGGTCAAACAAGACAATTTATTTTAGAATCTATTAATGATATTTTATATGTTGCAGTCAATGGAATGATCATATGAGACACCTAAATCTTATCAATGGGATTCTAGAGTAGCATTCTCTATTTATATAAGAATTTAAATGCAATCTTGATTACACAAATGTATTGTACATGAGCTATATTATTATTGCTCAACGGATCCTTCATATAAAGGAAGTTGTTGACATGATACACAAACACACCAAGGATGAAAATTAATTCGTTGAAGGAAAATCAAATTAAATTTTATTTTCATAATAATATAAACTAGGAAAAAGAGGAAGAAGTAACACTCACATTTTATAATTATGTGGCACAAGTAACAAGATAAAAATTATTGTCCACATAACAACCATCTTTGGGATTTCTATCATTAGCATTGCTAGCTACTACATTACATAATTTACAACCACATATGTGCTACCAATTATGGGATTGAGTAAAGTATATGGTTCAAAGTTAAGGAAAAATAAAAAAGGTGATTATTATATTAATAGAAAAATAAATACAATTGTTGATATATTTCTTAAAATGTCTATTCCTTATTTTAATTCTATCATTTTTGGTGACTAGAAGAGTTTTATCATAATATGTATTTCCAAGAATATCTTGTTTTCCCACATCCTAGATGGAAACATGAATAATAATAATAATATGCTTACGGATGGTCTAGGTGGGTATAAGAGTAGAATCTTTCTAGTGTTTGAACATGAGAGGAAGCAAAATATTGTGAAGGCTTTGCATAATTCCCTCATGGTGAAACACTCTAGATCCTACAATATTTATAAATATATACGAGATATTTTAATGGAGGAACTTTATGGAAGACATCACCTACCATTAGAATGAAGAAGAGCAAGAATTTTTAGTATGTTGCAACTTCTACTTATTTCCCCCAATATTTGGAAAATGTGTTCATGGAATCCATCATGAGTTTTCTTAAGGTACACAATAAATATGACATTAATGCTATTGAGGATAACATAAATTACTATGTGAAACATAGGAAAAGTGTAACCCTAGGATTCACCTAGGATTTCAATGGTATTTTTCCATAACATTTCATTTAAGAATTGAGGTATCAGGGGTTTGATGAATTTGGACAAGATATAGGATTGACTTACAACCTCAAAGGTGAGTCAACCTACCCTTGACCAAATCTAAAATGGATTAAGGATGAAATGCAATGAAATTACTAGGCTAATGATGCAATACATATTCTGATGCAAATACAATAGACATAGAAAATCACAGACAAATTTTGACTTCAAAAATAGATAAAAAGGAATGATGAATCAACAATTAATTGCAAAAAGGAATGATCAATCAACAATGAACTAGAACTCACCACCCTTCAATGGCTTCCTTGAAGGACTAGAGTCATACAAATATCCTCAAGGCTTGAACAGTATTGGCTTGACTTGCTTGAAGACCTACAAGGGTTAGATCTCACAAACATTATGATAACATATTTACATGAATAAACTCACATACACTTTGACATGATTCTTGGTTATTGAATTTTTGTAATAAATGTCTAAAATGTTTCTCTTGACTTGCTTGATAATGCTCTTGAAAATAATTTCTCCAATAATTTTCTAGATAGATTCAAATGATGCAATAACTAGGTGTTTATATGCAATTATTCTAATTTCCCAAAAATTAAATCCTGGCAGCCGACATTGGACATTTAAAATTCAAATAATAAAATACTGACACCAACATATTCAATTTTTCATGAAAAATAGGGGGACTAAGTGGCCCTAGGTGACTATGTCCTAGCCCTATTTTACGAGACTTAAGGTGCCAGGGATAAAATATTAAATGAATTCTTTGGTTTTATGCTTGTAATTTATTGGTAAATGTTAAAATGGGCCACAAAATGCATAATTTAGGAAACTAGTTGTACAATTAGGTCCATGCACTTAAGGGGGAGAAAAGAATAGTGTGAAAATGTCATAGATGACAATTTACGATGCTACACTATGCATACTACTTTACCATTTATTTTGAGTTCAACACACATAATCTGATAGAATTGTTTTTCAAAGAAGTCATAAGGCTACTTGGATTGCCAGTTTTTTTCAATAGTGATGGAAATAGTAGATTGGTTATCTATTGTTGGAAAAAATATTCCATTTTTTGGTACAAAACTCACACCTAGCACCAATTATCACTACATGCAGCTGGAAAAATAAGAATGGTGAATAAATTGTTGAAGGATACTTGATGGAACATGTTTGAAAACATAAATCTATATGAAATAAATGGATACACTTGGGAGAATTTTTTTGTAATAACACCCAACACCTAATCCTTAAAATTATTTCATGCATGTAATTATGTGTTTATGATACCCACATTTCATTCATTTAGTGTTCATAGATTGTGGAGTGTTTCTTATAAAGGTGATGGATGTATTTATTGTCACAAGGGTGGAAAATTTGGGACATGAATCCATCACAAATTATTTGACTCATGGGAAGAACCTACCTACAAAGGATATTACTTGGAAAGAAGCAAGAATTTTGGTACATTTGACTTTTCTTTATTGAGGGAAAGTAATTTTGAGTGAGGTGGACTTGTCATGTCCCATTTTTTTGTTAAATTATATTATGAATCAAAATTCCTATTTACTATTTCTCGCATCTCCACTAGTCCAATTTTGTGTGTGTTCTTCCTCTTGTTTTCTTTGTGTCTATATAAGGTCCCCAAAAAATTTAATTTTAAATACATGCCCAATATTTTAATTATTTGGTATTCATATAAGGTTTGGATTTCCTCATTTATGCATGATTTATTTCTAAGTTTGGCCTTTCCTTAGTCCCTACTAGACTCTCAAACTTTCACATCCCAACATTCCTTTCCTCCAAACTCTACTTTTCCTTTATGCTTGTCAAACTGTTAGACTTCTCCATCCATGCATACCTCGCATCCATCCCATGCCTTTATTCCCTTATCTTGTTGTGCTCTTAGATTTTTCCATCTTATTGTCCCCTTCCTTTGAACCCCACTTTTTTCCCTTGCCTTATTGGATTTTTATACTTTTCCTTCAATTTTACCTCCTACTTGAACTCTAATATTTAACTAGTGGTAAGAGTCATTAATTATATCTAACTCATAATTTTGACACTCTTACCACTTTTACTATTCACCTCACCTACCCCTTGCATGACCAAACCTCCATTAATGCTCAAATGTGTGATGCATCTTCTAAATTTTTTTCTATGGGAATAAAATAATAATTAAATAATGGACATGTGGATCCATGTGTAACTCAAATGTTGCAAATGAAGACATGACCTTTATTTTCATTAATGCGGTAGTTAGGGTTTCAAACCTTATGGGTCTTTCTCCATTATTGTAGAGTAATTACAACTTGTGCATGTCTAGGGGAACGTGGCATGATTTCAAGTGTAATTCAAAGTAAAATTATTCTTATTAGCTATGGGAACTCTCTATTTCATACTAGTCATGAGATCTTGGCATTTAATTTAGATTTTAACATTCCTTATGGAGGTATTATAGATTTAGAATCAAAATATAAGGATTATTATGCAATCTTATACACACAAAACTATAACCTAATATCTATTTTCTAAGCACTTATATTCAAAAACCTAGATTTAAGGATGCAAAACCATAAATCTATTAATGATTAGAGGATGAATACCCTTTTGGAAAAATAATGATCTCATCCAAAGTTTGAATCTGAATTTAATAATCACAAATTTCATAAGTATGAGTTTACATTTCATCGTAATGATTAGTGATGTAAGAATTCATGTTTCAATTTGTAATAGTGATGTAATGTAATTTTTATATAGACCCTTTTAATATAATAGATGTTCATATTATTTTATTCATTTTGTGAACTTGATTATTATGGGTTAAGAATTTTAAGTTTGATGTAATCTTGATAATGATTTATGCCACTGTATTTATTATTATAAAAAATTTTAAACTATTTATAGACCCATGTAATAGAGAAAAACTATGCAAATTGTTTAAAAATATTTGGACCCAGCCTATACAATTTAATGAAGCTAAGGTAGAAGAACAACTTCCTACACTAATATTGAGAGGAGGGTAATGCAAAACTTTATATATCTGTATAAGAGTTACAAAAACTTAAACATAAATATCATGCATACCACAAAATAATGATTTACGAGGGGAAAACCCTTTCAAGAGAAAAACCCCCCACTCAAAAAATTACCCAACATATTATTCAAAAATCACAAATATTACAAGATAACTTTTAGGGAAATATTCTCATAGGAGTATCACCAACCAAAGATCTGAAGGCAACACAACAACTATCAAAATCTCAAAATACATCTCAATGTATAGTTGTAATACACTACCCTCATGAAAAGTGCTTCCTTCTAGGGAAAGACGAGCCAAGAAAATATCTACCTTCATATTTGAGACCTAATGATGAATGAACCAGATTTACAATAATAAAATATACATAAAATGTGGATTTCAGGGGCACTTCCCTTGAACCCCTATCGGGGTGTGCAGCCCCTAGACCCCTTGTCGATGGGATCATTCCCCCAGATCCTACAAGGGGGCTACCCCCCTTGCAACCCCCCACACTCAATATATTAAAACATGTTATAATTGCAAGGTTGAGACACCATTTTTCCTAACAAAAATTAGGCATTCTTTGTTAATGCAACAAATCATGTTTTATAATTTGGGTTTAAATGTTAATGTGTAAATATGAAGAAAGATTCAAGGTCTTTGTCAAATCCTACCAAAAACCTTAAATCTAATGTTATCAATTCAAACACTTAAGTCTAGATTTGTTAGCTTGGGCCAGTACTTAGATCTACAACATATTTGTCCTTCTTTTGTTGGATCGACCTACAAAATATGGGTTCAAGTGTATTGCATAAATACAACTTGAAAATATTGAGTTTTCATGAGATAAAAAAAATAAAAAAATTACTCTAAGTTTAAGTTCAAGTCACTATAGTGATATCATTGTAGCCAATTAAATTACATATGAAGAAGGTTTTTTTAATAAATTTCATTGATATTTGATAGTAGGATATTACCACATGGTACTTTTATGTCTAGGAGACAAAATCACACACACAATTATAGTAAGGTTGGGGAAACATGTCAAATATGATTTGGCTCCAAACTAAAGTGCTTAAATTTGGTAAATGCAATGAAATTATGGTTCAATTAGCTAGTATACTAGAATCCATTAAATAGAGCACTCTATCAACATGCTTAATGAAAAGTAAAATATGGACATAAAACAAGCGGATAGATGTATAAAGTATATATTTTTCTCCTCTAAATTGTATCCCCACTTTGATATAAATATGAATTTACATGAGTAAAAAATGAAAAATTAAAATTATATAGTAAGTATGATATAAATTATATTTGAAAATGATACAATGTTAGATGATATCCCTTGCTTTCACTGTGAGAAACTAGGGCATCTGCATGATGGGGAAAAAAATACCTATATACACCTAAATATGTACACATCCTAACCACACTTGATTCAACCTAATTTATCCCCTTTCAACATTAATTAAATAAAACCACTTATTTAATTAACTTTTCCAATCATCTTCCTAGCATAAATTAAATAAATGTTTTACCATTTATTTATTTAATTAATCATTTCACCTATTTTCCTCAATAGTACACCTTTAATTAAATAAATTCAACATTTATTTAATCAAGCTCACTCTTTGTTTTCTAATCTTACAAAAAAAACTATTTATTTAATTCACTGTTTCCACCCTCAAACCATTAGTTGACTAAAATCAAATAGTTAACTAAAGAATCCACTTGCACAATCATAAACATACTTAATCCAAGTACATGAACCGTGCTTTATAATTTTGCATAAATTCCTCTCATCAAACCTTGTCCATCCATTCAATCAAGAAAATCCTAGCCTTTCAAAAGTAATTTTTCCCCATATAAGAAAATCTTGGAATTACATTAAGGAATTTTTTGATCTTACCCTCCATATTTTTCCAAGAATATCTCCACCATCCAAATACCTTGTATCATGGAACCCCTTTTCTGAATTAAGTACAAGGTGCTACTTGAAGTCTTCCCATGGACCCAAAGCACTCAAGCAATCTTTTCCATTGATATTTCCAATTAATCCTATCCCCTAATTCTAGCTCCATCAAATCTATAAATAGTCTAATATATGAGTTATTTTTAGAACACTTCATGAGTATAATGTTATGCTATTAATTTGAGTACCAACATCCTATCTCTCACGAAAAAAAATCTTGATCACATCCACAATTCTCATACAACAAGAGTCTTTTTGTGAGGGGCTTATTTTAGTTTCTTTGATCATGTATGTTTAATATCTTAACTGAATCGTAGGTGGAAATTAGGAATATAATGAAGGTTAAAAATTCATGATTTAACTATTTTGTTCATGTTCTATGCATGCTTTCTCATAATACAAAACATGAATTTAATGAAATAACATATTCATTATTCTAATTTAATATATCTAATTCTTAATAATTTTGTGTTATAATAGAAACAAATTATTTTAACATAAACAAAAAAAAGCAGGTTGTGATACCTTATGTTTATTTTGATTTTCCCTAAAATCACGAGTAGTAAAATAATGCAAGCATAATTTGGAAAATTGGAGCTAATTAGCCTCTTAACTCTAGTTTTGACAATGTTAGACAAGAGACAAGGAAAATCTCTTCACTTTCTTCATTTTAGATTAGAATTTCATTAAAAATTTCATTTTTTATTCAATTACCTTCTTTAATTTTGTTAATTTTAAAAACCTATAAAAATATTAAACCTAAGATAAATATGGAAAGTGAAACACATAATAAATCCTTGTAGTGCTTGAAAATTTTGTCATGCTTCTTTTAAACACTCTATAATGCTAATAATACCTTCTAGGGAAAGTAGGCTAAAATAATCTCAAATTGTAGAATTTGCCAGGACATTTAAGAGAGTCCACATGAGACCCCCACCATGTAAAAGAATATTAGAAAGATTAATGAATCAAGCTAACTTGGTGACAAGTTAAATTTATTAGTGGAAAACATATAAATAATCTTGTTTTTAATCTTTTATAGCAATGTTATCTAATGATTAATTAAAAATAAGGAAATTAGAAGTAAAAATATTTTAATTTTAAGGATCCAAAAAAAATGCACCCTATTAGGGATTTTCTTTTCTTAGAGTTTAATATTCTTAAGAATTTTATTGAATAATTTAATTAATACCTCTAAGGATTGTTAGGTTTAATAACTAGATGAGTTGTTATGATTATAATTACTGGATGAATAAAACTAACAATGAGATAAAAATCCTCTCTCATAAAAAAATTACTCTAACAATCTCAAGATCGGGTAATTATATGAAGACCTAAAAAATATATGAAAATATTGTGATGCAGTATAGGGGGTGACAACCATTCAATGTGTAAATCAAGTTGGCATCAAGTGATTAGGATCTCTCACATGGTCATAAGAGGCATCTAACAAGATTAAGATGCTCACACAAATTCAACCTAACACAAAAACACCCCCTAAAGGCTTGTAGCCTCAAAACCCAACTTTGCAGAATTTCTTGTAGAGAAGGCCATTCAAGAACCTTATTAGCACCCTCTAAGACTCACAAACCAATCCAAAACAACATACCAATGGACTCCACAAGAATCTTTTGTCACAAACTTGAAAAAATTATTACTGCCCCTATTTTTAGGACACCAATTAGCCTCAATTTACAAAGGAGATCCCTCCCAAACACCACACAGTCACTCAAAATCAACAAAAAGTCATAGAAAAAGTGTCAAAACCCTAAATTTTCAAATTTATTTCCACTTACAAAGCTTCCACAATGCTGCCCCTTGAAACCCTCATTTCCCATGCAAATACATAGGGTTTAATGGAAAACATATTCCTAGGCCTTTCCCAATTAGAAAAATGCTTCAAACACCTTCTAACATACCTGCAAAAACTCATCAATCCCTCACAAGACCATTTCTTTCATTAGTTTATCAAAACCATGCCAAGGTTACTCATTTTCATAAGAAAATTGACACTGCCCAGCCTAGGGCATCACACCATCATCAAAAAAATTCATCCTCTCAACCCCAAAACATTGAAATACATATCCTGACATTATACAAACCAACCCACCAAGCCACAAAGCCAAAATAGTAGGTGGATTGGTCAAAGCATTAAATTTTCCCCTTCAAAACCCTTGCCCAACAAAATAAGGCAGTCCCTGTATTTTTGTGTTTTCTCACTCAAAATGATGAATTAGACATTCAAACCAAAATAAATTGGAAGTAAACGCATATACTTACATACACCAATGATATTAGGTCATTTTCAACCTATATGGGTCTGTACCAAGCCCAAAAACTCAGAAAAAATAGTGAATTTGCAAGTTGAACATTTGAAAATGGTGTATATTTCTTCCAAATTTGAATAATCGAATTACAAATGCCAAGGGGAGGCTTTTAAATGCATTTTTCCACCCACAAATACCTACACAAATGCTTATAACTACCTATTAGACTTCATGACCCTTCAAATCCCCTTATTTGCAAGTTGACAACTTTTGGTGACAACAATTACATTTATTATGCAAATTTTGTATATCCATCCAAATAACTCCCCAAACCTTTGATTACATTATAAATGGTCTTCTTTTTTTTTAGCGAAAAGTGGCAAGCCACTTATAGTATTATATTAAATATAAGTAGATATTTACAAAAACTGGTTCAAGGGGCATAGTAGTAGGAAGAACCAGTAAGAAACCTCTAGTTGTAGCCTGAGTTTAATTACAATGTGTACTAAAAACTATAACCCCGAAAATGGTGGACTAATGTCACATATTACAAACTATAAACAAAAAAACCCCAAGGAATATGTCATCCTTCCTCATATTACATTTTAAACCCCACAAAATTTTGATAACACCTTTGGAAATTTCACCTTTTCCTTAACCCCCCACTATAAATGATCTTATTAGACCTTATTAAAGAAAAAACACCCAAAACCAACTCTATACTGCCTATTATCCCCCTAATGACCTTCAAAACTTCACTTTTTCACAAGGTGTAGGTGCTCCTGCACCATATTGGATCAAAAAATTTCAAGTATTGTTATATTTTAAGGAGAGCATGGTTATTGATGGATTCTATTCAAGATGTGCACATTTCACATGTTAATCACGAAGGAAATAAAATAGCGGATAGACTGGAAAATTTGAGGTGTGAAGGGAAAGAGTTTAAGCATAAAGACTTGAATGCATTGATAAAAGAAGACTCACTCTTGCATGAGCTAATTCTTTGTGAATAAGGGTTGTTTATTATTTCAAAACTCTCATTTAAAAAGATTTCTTTAGTTGGCATTGATATATACCATGTTGTGAGGTGTATGTTGTGGGAATGATGAATCAGCATAACTCTTGGCATATGTTAAAACGTGATTGGGCTCTCCACGGTGGATTGGATCTTGCTTTGATCATCAGTTTCTCCTCATTTTGTTTTGATTGTGTAGGTAATCTAATAGCAGTTGGTGGTACAAACAAAGGCACTGGTGTGAAGGTTTATACAGGGCGTAAAAGACCCAGGGTGCTAGAAATACTTGATTCTGATGAAAGCCAGGACAAGATTGAACCAGTGGACATGGAGGAATGACTGATGCATGGGATGTTTTGCTCCAATTTTGCCAGTTCTTCAGTATTTAGTGGCTAGTAGTTTATTTTAAAGGGGATGTTTTATTTGGATTTAGTTCATCGATGTATTACAGGAGTAATGGGACATAGATCAGTTTTGGGTTTTATATAGGGAATGTTACTTCTGACGTAATGCATGGGCATAGTTAAGCTGCTAATCTTATGTTCAGGGTAGGGTGATACTGCTTTATAAAACTTTGAAAATGCACTGCCAAGTTTCATCTGGCAATTAGACATGTTTTTGATATATTTTTACAAATTAATATAAATATATAGGTTATATGCCTCTTTTGTTTTTTAAAAAAAATTTCAAGTATTTAAAGAAATAACAAGTTATCAAATAATTTTAATCATTTTTTGAAACTATCTATTAATGAACCAAAACTTTAATGCACAAAGTTGAACTCAATTTATCTATAATTAATACATAATGTGTTAGTTCATAATAGGCCAAATAGGAGATCTTGAAAATGTAACATCCATAGATAAATAAGCAAATGGATTTAATATAAAATCATACAAAAATAGTCCCTTGTGTCATTGAGAAAATTGTGGATGAATAAACACAATAACTTATGTTTTAAGAGACCTATCATTTTAAAGTGTCAAGTGAGTAATTAGTGAAAGTTGTCAACTAGTACCTTATATCTTGTGCAATAAAGTAACTTAGAACCAACAAATTAAAGCATTTACTTATGCACACTGTAGTTTTATAAATAATTTATGTACTAGGCCATGTCTTCCAAGTCTTTAAGTCCTCAAATGTCTTTTAGTCTATGATGTTATGATTAATTCTTAGTAATCCCTTCTCGATTTTACCTACCCTTTTCATTATGGTAAAAAAAATTAAAAATATTTTTTGAATTTGCATATTAATCAACTTTAACAACAAATATATCTTATATTAATCTATAGATTAGATTCTAAGCATATTTTATCTAAAAAAAATATTATTAACAAATACAACAATTGTGTATCTAGAAATAAGAAGAGTCCTTGAAATAACTAATAGATCAATGGAGAAAAAATTCATAATACAAATAAAAATCATAGATTTGTTGATTCTCCAAAGAATATACAAATAAGTTATTACAATAAAATTACTCAAGAAATAACACTAGCTACTACTCATCAAGAGTATCAACTTGGATTCTGAGCACAAATTTAGTATACAAGTTTTCTAATATTTTTTACAAAGAAAACAAATTCTATATATAACTAAATGACCATGCTCACCTTAAATATGAATGACAATTGTCACTTAGTGCTACAATTATGAAATATGATTATATTTATATTAGTTCCAAATATAGTTAAATTTAAAAAGTAGGGGATTTTTTTAATTGTGGAGACACTTTAGAGAAGACAAAACTATTTATAAAGATAAGTTTTGGCCTCTTGATTTGAAATGTATCATAAATGAAAGAAGGTACTTATTGTCATATTATCCAAAAGGTAGAAGTAACTTATCTAAGTTGATAGTAATTCCCTTAAATCATGAGATTGATTGGGCCACTCCATGAATAGAATGAGTCTTCTGAATACCTTTTCTTTTAATTTGCAGAGGATCCAAAATATAAAAAACTATATTGCCTTTGATAGATCTATCCTTTACACAATTATAAAACTTCTTACATTAGCCATTCTTAAGAATCCTCCATTGAATTTTTGAAATATCTTGAAACTTTACTCTGAGCATATTTTGAGTTCTTTGAAATAAGGACCATGATAGGTAGAATGTAAAATTCACAATACTCCTAATCCTCAATTAATACGTTTCCTAATAAAAGATGAAATATTTATGAAAAGAGCTTCATCTTGTTAATATGTGTTGTAAGGATGAGGTGGTCCTAGAAACTCATTTTATAGCCTAGAATGTGCCTTTTATTATTGAAATGTATGAAATATGTTCTATCTAACTCACATGATCATATTGAATTTTGGTATGTGATAGTATGACATCTTTCCATATGATACTTTCTAAACTAGCACTATACCACCTTTCACGTAATACCACTTGTAGGTTTCCTATCATATCAATTCTACTCTATGCTACACTTTCAAATTGATGATGCATTTTAATCGTTAAAATATTCATTGTAATTGCCAAATATTATCACATATAGCTTTATTTTATTGCCTATGATAAATACTACCTTGTCATTTTTTAAAGTGTGCTTGAAGTGATGTGTAAGAAATGAATAGATATTTATAAAACATCATTAATTTCCCTCATTAATAAATATTCCAAAGAAAGTGAAATCAAAATATTTTAATAATTTTCTTTGAAACTATGCACCCACTCCTCCCATTCTTGATCTATGGGCCAATCATTATTTATGATAGTTTCAACTTTATTAGTACTAATCTAATATCTAGCATCTATCATTATTTTTTTATCCTTAATTAAATTAGCCACTTAACCTCCAATTCTATGATTCATCCACTTCATGGATTAATTACATTGGATCAATTTCATCATTGGTAAGGAGTGACTTGGTAAACATAATAATTAAGTTATTAGAATCTACTCTCTAGAAACACATAGCCTAAATCCACTAGATGTTGGAATTCTTGAAGCTTCTCTTTCAAGTTTATTTTTAACTTATCCATAAAGACAATATTGTTATGTAATCATATAGCTATCTAATATGTAATAGTTATTTTTCAAGGGTTTATATTCAAATATTTAACTTTCCAATAAATATACTCTTGGAAACTATTTTCTATTGATTTATAGAAATCCTAGTTCAAAACTCTTCTCTTTGTTGAACATCTTGATGATATATTCATGGTATTTCCACAATTCTTCTACTATTATAATTAGGTTTGAACTCTATCCTTCAATATGTCATTTACTAGATTTCTAATATTTTCTTAGCATTTTTATAAAGTTTATGCTTATTTTACTTTTACTTTTGTAGTAGACCCTAAGGTGAACTTCAGAACATGCTTCTCTTGTTTACAAATTAGGGACCCTCATTTTTAATATTTCTTTTATTTTTTATCCTAAAGCCTTGTATATTTCATAATTTAGGGGTTAGATAAGAATTATGTTATCAATAAAGTCATCTAAACATTAATGTTGAGGTTGCATTTTTATGGTCTAAGTGTAGGTGGATATTTTCTAGATTTATCATATTGAAGTGTTTTGGTATTCGTGAACTCTTTAAGAAATATAAATTTTAAGTAGTTGAAATTTTCTTTTTAAATTAAAAAAATTCTTTTATTAGGGTTTAAGAATTTTCTCACACATTTGCAGTATTGTAAAGTTATCCTTAACCTCTAAAAACCCATTATAATATTTACTGTTGGAACTATTCACCCTTATTTAACATATACAATCATGCACTTAATATCTAAAACCCCACTATGTTATATATTGTTAAATATTTTTATCCAAATTATATGTATATGAAATTTTGCACTCAACCTCTAAAATCCCACCATGTTATGTATTGTTAGGACTTTCAAATGTACAAGTGTGAATTAGTTTTTCAAAACTCTAATAGTAGTTGGGCATTATAGAGTATGACTTTATGGGGTTATAAAACCTCACAACCCTTCATTTTCACTTTGTTTAATATTTTCTTTTTACATTTGAGTGGTGGTCCTATATGATTTCTTCTCTGCAATTGTATTCAATCTTCCAATGGATCTTCACATTCCAAATAAATGATCTAGAGGTGAGGATCATTGTGTGTCATTTTCTATAGCTATTTAAATCTTGGTTTACTTCAATTCATTATTCTAGGTTTTATAAATATTTCTATCTCTCTCCCTCTCTCTCTTTCTCTTGCCTTAAATGTGTAACCATTCTTGGATTATGATAAACATATTTAATCAAGGTATAGCAATTCTCTTCAGGATACAAACCCTGGGATGCATCAAGTAAATTTTTGAGTTTAAGATTATTAAGAATAGATGCACAAAATTAGTTAAAACCCTACCCTAATTGAGATGGAATTTGGACAACTCAACTAAATTTCTAGATATATCACAACCATGTTAGATTATAGTGAAAGTTCTAAGTCTCACTATTTAAATTGGCCTCTTACATGTGCATAGCAATAAATAAATAAAAATGGATCAATTTATAGTCTTGCATGATTATAACTAACCTTGTAATTTCTAATTTGTAAAAGTAATCAAACCTTAGATTCATCGTGCACATGTACAAACCTATAATTCATTTTCAAAACCATGACAATTTATTTTATATAAAAAAAATTCACCCATCTTGCACATATGAAAACATGCATTAGAACCCTAAAACCCCAACATGTTTTTTTGATGTTGGACCTTTTTATCCTACTTAGCACATATGAAAACATGCATAAAATATCAAAAACTACACCGCTTCATTTGGTGTTATTATTTTTTCACTCTATTTAAATATATGGAAATATGTAGTTGGGTTTCCATTTTATTTACCTATCCCCATTTATTTTCTTATTAGACTTTGCATTTAGTCTACATGCATGTAGAACTACATCAAAGCCTTAAAGTATACTTTCTCCTTGATGCAAATTAAACCCAAAACCTTGTCGTCTATGAAGGGTGAAACTTTTCAACTTTTGGGTGCATGTGCAAACATGTAACAAAATATCGAAACTCTATCAATGCCCCAAAATTCGTTAAATTATTTTGATTTTTCAATTTTATAGTGTTATTTAAAGTGCTTAATGATTATTTTTTCTTATTTTTAAGGATAGATTAAGGATAAGGACTATCTCTTCTCTAATAAAAATAACACAATTTTAAAGGCATAGTTCTACCCTCCAAGTTTATTTTAGAATTGACTAATTTCTATGGCACAGGTCTACACCATTTTGACCTAGAAGAGTTTCACAATATAGAATTGTAAATACTAGAAGAACAAATATAATAGAGAGGTAATTGGTAGAAAGCGGCCTTATAAAATTAGTGATTTTTCCTACCTCAATCCAATTAGTTAACCTTGTTATGAATTGTTCTAAGTTCTATAATTCATACATAATATAGATTAGAAATATGGATAGTCATGCCATCCTACAAATTATGCCCCAATATATTAAGGAAATATTAAGGATTCTTGTTAGAAACCAACATATGGAGATTTTTATAGATTTAGCTAGCATCTTTTATTGGATTAATGTATAGTTATGCTTGAAAATACTAAATAGGAACTAACTAGAATTTATAGTAACCAAGGTTCCTAAGGTTTTGCATAGAAGTGTTTTCTAAGAAGAAATCAATGGAATCATAACTTTACTTAATGGGGTGTAAGGACAAAAGGAAGTAGAGAAATTTTAACCCTATTTTTTTCAATAAATAACAAATATTATTGAGGGTAAAGAGTATATTGATTGGGCCATGATGATCAATTATTATTTGCATAACCTACTTGTAGATGTTATTACGTAAAAAATTACATTCAACTTTTTATCTAGTCTATTCCTTAGCAAGAAGAGGATTATTTGGGATTTAAAATATAATGTCATATGGGGAATGAGAATTTTTTTTATGAGTTTATCCATATCTTGAACTAGAACTGGGATTAAAATTATTTAGGTGAGTTAATGATGCATTCATATTTTTATCATGATCCAACTAAAAAAATAATTGTGGATTATATTGTTGTTATGACTCAATGGAGAAATTAGTTTATCTATTTGTATGATTTTACATATATTAGGGTAGATGTGTATACTTAATAACCCCATAAAATTATAAAGTGTGTGAATAATAAATTGCTCTTATTGAATTTTTATCATCAATTAGTATCCGTATACAAATTCTTGTTAAGAAAACATAAAATTGAGGTTTAATTTCCAATCTCAACAAGTGCATATACTTTCCCAACCCACTTAGTTGATAAAATAATTGAATTTGAACTAATCCAAGTGACTCTTTCTAAGTTCCAATAAATGGTTCTCTTTGATCAAAAGAAGCATTTGAAGATATCTTTAGGATAAACATTCACACACCAAATGATCTTGAAAGATTTTTGGGTAGAATACAATGATAAACATGAAGTGAGAAAAATATATTACTCTAGAATAACTAGTTGTGAATCAAGAGTATTTAAGATAACCATTGTAAGAAAAGAAGTCTTAGATGATGGTGTAGTACTCAATCTTAAGTATGAGGAATGTAAAATTTACATAGGCTTCAAAACCATTAAATAAAGGAAAGAACAAGTAGAGAAAATTATTTGACTTGCTTTACTTCCAAATGAAAAATCCTAGTCAATCTAAGGGCATCCAAGAGTGAAAAGAAGAAATGAAAGGAGAAACTAAAAAAAAAACCCAAGTATCATTAGTGACTCAAGTAGCAATATCTTCACTAATAATGGCAAGAATATGCAATAATTAAGATATCTATTTGAAAATAAAGTAGAATAGTTAGAGATGAAGGAAATATTAAAATCAAGATTATTTTCTCTAGGAATAATCAACATGAGGAAGGCACCTCCAAAACTCTAGTGATTTATTCTATCTCCAATCCTCCTCATATTAGATTTGTCAACACCTTATAAATATTCCTTCTTCCTTTAAAAAAAAATATCATAGGACACAGGGAATCATCCCTATAACCAAAAGGATTTTTTTTTAAAACCTCATTCTACACTATCACCTCCTCATTCAATGCCCCCAAAAGGTCCTCTATCCCCTAAGATTCCACCACCTATGGATTCCAAAATAAAATATCTGAAATCATCACCTTCACTTCCTTCTCCAATCAAAAGGAATCTCACTCCTTCAATTATAATGCCACCTCCATCTTCTATGTAGAAAAATCTCATTCTTTCCCTAACTAGAATACCTTCTCCACCTCCATAAAATGCCTCGAAGGTCATATATCTCTTTCCCAACATGATTCTCAAGAAAATTATTTTTTAAGATTTATCCAAAGAAAATCAACCGTATATATGACACTCTAACATGGTTTGATCATATTTTGAAGAAGTGGAAGAGAATAATTAAACCTATTGTTGAAGACTTTTCTCAACTTGATGTCATGATAATTAAAATTCCTACTCCAACAAAATCTAGAATGAGATCTTCTATCACAATTGATGTATAAAGGGGTGGGATATGACAAAATGATGGTGTAGAAGATCAATAAGGATTACCAAATGACCAATATTTATCTAGGTAAGTAGTCCATCAATGAATTCCAAAAGGAAGTGAAGTCCTCAATAGAATTATGGTGTAGAAGATCAATAAATACAAGGCTATTAAGGAGGAACTAAAAGAGAAAATTTTCTTCTTAAAATTATAAATTGAATATTTAGTAGGTCCTATTGTATATTTATTTGTTTTTGATAAAAGGGTAAAACGGGTTTTACAGGGACCCGAAACCACAAAGTTTACAAAATAGCAAAAAGAACACCAAAGTTCCACCAAAAGAAACAACATAATTCGATTCAGTAGAGTGTGGAGTAAATAATTTATCTCCCTTGAGTAAAAGATTATAGAAGATATTTTAAATTTGTACTATAAAGTTATTGTTTTTTATATTAAAAAAAAAAAAAAAAACAAGGGTGTTGGCCTAGAAAACAAAGATCCTAGAGGCTAAAAGTGAGGTCCATGGACTAGAAACAAAACATTAACAAAACATTAATAAAACATTACAAAATTCTTAAGCAATGAACAACAAGGAGGCACTAGATCCAAACAAAAATAAAATAAACATAGGCCTAGCTAAAATGTTGGCCCCAATCTTCAATAAGGAACTTGAAAAGTTCCTTGTGACTCGCATCTTTGTCAAAAATCTTCTTTAGCTCCTTATCCTACAACATACATAGAGTCGCGGCTGACCTATACATAATTTTGGATCTAAACTTGGAGATACTCACCATCTTTTTCTCCAATTCCAAAACCTTCTCTTTAATTTCAATGAGCTCTATCGTCGTAGAAGCACATTAGGGGAAATTATGTGTCACACCCGATAGGTCAAAAGGGGCAGTGTATGTGCTAACCATATTCTTGGAATGGATATCACTAGGGCTTTTAGAGACATTTGAATCCGAATCATTTTCCTCCCCATCACTAGTAACACTCTCTTCATGCTTCCCAGCATCCTCCATCACCTCTTTGTCAATAGGCTTAGGTTGGCCTGCAAGTTAGTTAGATCTTCTGAGTTGCAATCCATTAGCCTCCTTCACATCCTCATCCTTATGTCCCTCCACATTGACAACATCAAGATTGACATCCTCAATCAAGATAGGAGTTGAGAAAAATTTAAGCTTTTTAGTGGGAGGAGTTTTTTGAGACCCCTCTTAGTCCCTTTTGCCTAAGCCACAATCAGAGGGACTATTATTGAAGTCACAAAGACCTTGAGCCACTTGATTTTGACCATAACTAGGAGTCTTTGGTGTTGGTTTACTACCAGTAAGGTTAGGAGGAATGGTGGACAAAGGGGTATCATTAAGGGAGGGTGGTTCACACAATGCCACAATAGGGGGAGGCATGGATAGTGTACAGGTGCTTAATTGGTTTCCTTTTTCCTTTATATTCCCTTGGGTTAGTTGAGGTGGTCGCCATCAAGGGGTATTTAAAGGTAATGGTTCCTCAATCAAAACAACCTTAATTTTATTAGGGGGGCACAAATCCATGTGGAAATGGTAAAGATACAGTATGAGCCCTTAATTCAAGGGAACGAGGGATTTTTTAGGGTATTTCTTATATAAAACCAAAGATTCCTTAATGGAATTCTCCAAAGAGGTTAAAATTTATAAAGGTAAACTTATTAGGGAATTGTGGCGAAAATGGTTGAGGAGGGGGAAGTGATAGAAATAATAGAATTTGTACCTCCACTCCAAAGTAGAAAACTTAACTTAATACATACTTTTTCCCAAGGTGGTGGTAACTTTTCCCTATCAAATCCACCATGTAGTTTGGTGGGCTGCTCTCCATCCTTGAAAAAGAGAGAAACTCTCCTTATTCGCCACCTTACTATGCTTTTTCAATTTATTACCTTTAGTGTTCATACTCATAGCTTGTGTAATAACTTCCTCGTCCACCTTCAAATAATTTTTTCCAATTTTCACTTTTTTGTTGTCCCAAGAATGGGAAAGTTGTATGGATAGGATTTCTTCATGCCCATTAAGGCACTCCAAAAATGGATGTACCCCTCCTTTGTAAAAATGTGCCAAATAGTGGCATCCACCATGAAATCCTCACAAGAGCTAGGTCCAAAATGACCCCTATCACCACCCATGGTAAACCAACTGAATAACAAAAGTTGTATAGACTTTGCAAACCACATTGAAAACACACACTAGAACTAGAGAGTCGAGTGAGGGAAAAAAGGCTACACAAGAGAAGTTAAAAATTTGAGATCTGTGCCAAAGCAATAATGATTAGTATTAAATGCCCTATGAATAACAAGCCAAATGTGTCTCATCTAGCCAATATTACAAGTAATTAAAGGGAGAGGGGTTAATCTTGTGCAAGGTCCCAACCACAATAATAATTGAACTCTTAGCTTTACAGGAAGGATGAAGTGTGATTTTAAGAGTCTCATCAAGAATCTAGGAAGTACAGTCATTATTATTATAATACAAAGCCTAGTTGTAATATAATAACTTGCAATATGATTAGACTCGACACGGTTAGGCTGAATGTGGGGAAGCCACAACAACAAGTTGGCTCACCACACCATATGCCAAACCCAACTAGGAATCAACCTAAGAACCCAAGACCGACTCAACATCCTAGTCAATAGGCAATAGTAGAAAACCAAAGAAATCTCATACTTAAATAAAAATGAAAACAAAATTAAAATATCTTGCTTCTAAGCATATCCTATCACTAGAAAATTGAGAATGAGGATAGAGCTCCAACAAACACATCCAAAAGCACCATTAGCTATCATTATTGGAGATTGGGTAATGCCACTCTGAGATAAGGAGTTTTATGACATATTTAGGGAGACAAGAGAAACTTCACCAACATCTTAAGGAAACTTAGTCCATCTGCAATCTTTCCATAGCATCAATAACCTTGTTGCCCTCCCTATAGATATATTTAATCTCAAACTTTCTAAAGCCTAGAAGGAGTTTTTGGAGGTCATTTATGATATTTTCCAACGCTCAGCTAGGGTGATTTGAGCCTTTCACCGCATCAATGATCAATTGTGAGTCACATTCAATGAGAATTTTCTTGGTACCAATAACTAGAGCAATCTTGACACCCCATAAAAGAGCCATTTCCTTTGCCTAATTGTTAGTACTAATACCAAGGCCTCCAACATAACATTCCACAATTTCCCTCAAGGGGGCTCTCAACATTCCTCTACCACTAGCCATACCAGGGTTACCACTGGCAACACCGTCAAAATTAAGTTTACACCAACTAACCTAGGGTGGAACCTATTTAGTATTCAACTTGGCCATCTTCTTTGTGATATCAACATTATAGAAGGATTGAGGTAATTCCCATTGAGAAACAATTTTAGATTCCAAATGGAGGGGAGGGGAATCCTGACAAGACTAGTGGCAAACTGAGGTATTGTCCAAAAGGAGCTTAGAGAAAGTTGAGAAGACCTCTTCAAGACTTTTTTTCATGTCTTTGAAAATCTGATTGTTTCTTTCCTTCTAGAAACTCTAGCAAAGATTTGGAGGTATCTGCTTCCATAATTATTTAATGAGGGGATGATTGAAGGGGATAAGCCATTCCTCCATGAGGGCTAGTAGTTCTTTGTTCATGGGCTAGTAAATTTGAAACTTTTGCAACACAAATCCCCAAAAAAATTTAGCATAAAGTTGTTGATATTAATTCTATAAAGGAATTAGGAGGACTAGAGGCATAGTTAGAATTAATGGAAGGAAATTATCCTTAGGTTGTAAAATTGGCTAAAGAAGATTTTATAAACTCCCAAATTAGAACATATTGAGCATGATTTTTTTAATTTGATATAAGTTTAATTGATGAGGCTTCGATTTGAATATTGTTCCTATTCAATAGAATATGAATGCTTTCACTTTTCTATCCATTTTGAAAATGAGTGGTAATATATTGCTTTGATCCCTTTGATGTGAAATTTTGTGATGTAAATGAGCATAAATATATCTAACAAATGTATTGCATGTATCCTCTATCATGAATGTTTTATTTGGTTTTGGACTATGAAATCCATATGATTTGTATCCTTTAATAATAACAAATTTGGATAGATATATTTAAAAGGATTAGTGTCATTATTATGTAGCTAGGAAAAGTATATGTATTTGGATCAAATTTAAGAAGTCATCAAAATAATAAGGTTTATCATAAAGGAAAGCATTAGCTTCACATTTTTTAGTGGCTTTGGTCCATCAAGACATGATCACAAAATGAGATTATTTTTGTGAATTGGTCAGTTTGGTGAACATTCTAGTTATGTCATAGTATGCAACCTAAAGCAACCTAAAGATAATTTATAGGATCTCACAGTGCCTATAAGGGGCATACATCCCAAAGAATGAACCTTTTATTGGCACAAATTTTTTGCCATCATATTTTTAACATTCATCCTTTAGTTTGAGAAACAATCATAATTTTTGGCTCTATAACATCGCACTACCCACACATCTTATTTGCAAATAGCTTGGGTTTAATTATCACCAATCAAATTTTTGGTAATGAAGAAAATTTTAGTAATTCAACATTTACCCCCATTTCAAATTTGAAGTCACTTAGTTGAGAATTGAGGCTAGAAACAACAATTTAGCAGTTGAGAGCATTCCAAATAACTTAGACTTAGATACCAAATTTTAAAATTTTGATAAACGAGTGGCATACTAGATAATTTATTATTGATCTCCTATTCAAATTTTGGGTCTCTTGGGCAAAAAATGAGCACGTGACAAACTCTCTATAAGTGCACAAAATTGGTTGTTTAATGAGTAATAATGTTTGTGAATATTTGGACATAAAAGCTTAGAATTCAAATATAAGTGATTGAACAAGGAGTAGAAACATGTTTTCCACCTTCACATCATTTTTTAGGACTCTCAAATATATTTATAACTAAGATAGTCGTAAGAATAACATGTAATTATTAAATTACTAACATTATATTTTTAAACAAGAATTAAAATAATTTCAAATTATTTCAAATAAAAAATATAGACCCATACATTCTAACTTAAATATTTTTGAAATAACCACAAAAATATTTTATTATTGGAAAAAAATAACACAATAAATTTTATCATTGAATTTTTAAAAAAATCAAAGAAGCAACATAATATTTTAATATTTGCAATGAATGTGCAGTCATATTTCCTCACCTCTCCACTTATCATATTTCTATTGCTTTCAAGAGATTTTTGATGGGAAATAATAGTGTATCGTTATGATTAAATTATCCACTTGAGGGAAGAAGTAATTATCAAATTATATCCATTGCTACTGATTTTTGCCTTACTCTTATCCACATTGAAGCCAAGGAATAATTAAAAATAAAGAAAAAGTGATCATATTTTAATGTTTACGCTGGTTTTTTTCCTTTTGATTGGATTTTACACATTGTTCATATTCTATATTTTAAAGTATGAACAACCAACAAAACAGTATTGTCTTTTGGGAGAAATTTTAAATGCCCTCATATCATAGTGAGGGTGGTAAAAAATGTATTCTCAGCTGCCACGTTGGATAGATATTTTATTATTTAAGTAGTTTTAAATTAGTTTTCTATTCATGGATGAGGTGCATTGTGTTGTAATAAAGTCATCTTAATTATGATTTTGTGGTTTATTATTTAATATTATTGTTAAAATAATTAGTTTTTCTTAAGTAGTTTGGAGTAGTTTTGGGAAGTTATGGGAATATAGTGATTTATAAGTATTTTTATTTTTTATTGTAAAATCTTCTATGAACTTAATAATAATATTCTTATTTTTCTTTTATAATTGTTGCTATTACAAGTTAGATTTTGAGAAATATTTGTACTTATCATTTTCCAACATGATATCAAAGCTCAAACCGATAAAACTAGGCCAAACTAGGAGCCCCAAGCACCTATAATGTGGCTCAAGGGAGGTTTTAGAAAATGAATCAGATTTAAACCAAAGATGGACTGACTATCAAGAGGGTTGGTAGCTCAATGGTAAAGCACCCCAACATCAATACAATTATTTATAAGATGAGCTAGTCATTGAGAGGTTTGATAGATAGTTTGGGGTAGTTTTGGGAAGTTACCAAATACAATGACTTATAAGTATTTGTACAATTAATTGTAAAACCTCATATGAACTTAATAATATTATTATTATTGTTCCTATTATGGGTTAGATTTCTAACAATATTTGTGCCTATCATTTTTCAACATGGTATTAAAGCCTATGTTAACAAAGCTAAGCCAAGCTAGGAGCCCCAAGTACTTGCAGTGTGGCTCAAGGGAGGGTGTTACAAATGGGCCACACATGAACCAAAGATGAACCAGTCACCAAGAGGGTCAACAACTTAATGTTAGAGCATCCCAACAACAAATGGGGGGTCCTAGGTTCGACTCCTAATTGATCCATGAAAAGTTTAACAACATGGTCCTCTATTTCTAATTATAAATTAGTACGATATTCATAATTATAGATTACTTTCATAAGCTTAATCCTCATTGTGCCCCTTATATATTAGTTTCCTACTCTATTTTATCTTTTGTGTCCCCCTTTATCTATATATCATAGTTGTCTTAACTTGTCCTAATGTCGCTATTTAATTTAGTTTACTATGGTTGCATATATTTTTAAACTTCAAAACCCCTACATGGTACAAATTGTTACAAGACAACTTTGGTAATCAACAGATTTTTTACTATGCCCAATGGGAGATCTTATTTTATAGTATTTAATATTCAATGAGAATATTAGTTTTAATTACCTTTTGAAGCACATGTATTTCATTCACCTAGAGAGTCTATGGGAAAGGGAACTCAATAGCCTCTAAGAGAAGTAATTATTACCAAATATATTTCAACCTCATGAAATCAAAGCCCCTATTAACCCTTTAACCCTTGGTAAAAGAGAATAGTCTAGCCATCTCTAGCTTCATGCTACCCAAGTAATCCTCCTAGTTGCAACTCTTGCAAATCAATCCAATAGCATAGCCATAGGAAAAAATAACTCTATGTATCATGGTACAAAAAATCTAACTTTGTGTACATATGCTTCTTTCTCTCTAGAATCCTCCTATTTTTCCCCAAAAGGGATCTATATGTTTCTAGAGTGGAAAACTCTACAACCCTTGCTAACCAACTACAAAATGTCATAAATTTATATGTCATTTATGATGTTACATTTCATTCTATGGATCTATTATTTCTAGTAGAATCATCTAAGGGAGGGGGACTTGGACTAGTACAAGAACTTGTGTTCCAACTCAATCACAATGTGGAACCAACTAGGATAAACCTTGTACAATATATTTAGAGAGAAAAGAGATACTCTCTATGGTGGAGTAGTTGATGATGATCAAAGTCTCCTATGAAAACTATCCAACTTCAATACCAAATTCCACAAGGCCTAGAACAAAATCCCTTGTGATGAAATTATTATCTTACAATATGTTAATCCTATGATTTTTTTATGCTCTAATCTATAGGATTCATTGACATATTTATAGATGATGATATAGTTATTAGGGTAGAGAGTACTTTAATATAGCTTGTAAAGTTTACACATAAGCTAGTTATGCCACTATATCTTTATATTTATACACTTGGACCTACTCTTATGCAAATCTGAGCCCCCAATACACTCCCATGTCTTGAAATATCCTAAGTTGCATTACAAATGACCAAAGAGTTAGAGTATGTCAATCGTATCCTTAGTGTCACGTATTGATTTTGTCGATTATTTAAATGCAATTATTAATCATGAGATTGTTAATTATTATTTTAAATGATTATTTAAATTGAATTGAAATTGAAAGTGAAGTGAAATTGAAATTGAAATTGAAATGCAATTGAAATGATTTGAAATGCATTTTTATTAAATTTGGGGTTTGTCATTGCTGATGAAAATTTGAGTGCAAGTGAACGCAGGAACAAGTGAATGTGAAAGAAGGTGAGAACATCGATCAGGTAGTGTCATTTTAGCCATTAGACGTTTATGAGGATGATGGAATCTCACACACGCACTTAGTTATTATTTTAATGTATTTTTGTGATGATTATGCTTGCAAATTTAAATTAAGTTTAATTGATTTTTCAAAATATATGTGAAATAGTATATGTTTGCTTTAAATGACGATTTGATTATTTTGTAAGGAAAATAATCTTATTTAAATAATTAAATTCCTTATGTCAATATTTTATTATTATTTTAAAATAATGATTAATGGAATAGAGTTTTAATTGTGAAAAATTATTAAAATATAAAATAGTGTTATTTGATGTAATTGTATTTTTCTCATTTGATAAATAAGAAAAATAAAATAAATGTTTAAATAATTAAATATAACAAACTAAGTTATTCAAAACAAATCAAAACAAGCAATACGTTTGCAATCAAAATTGAAATGGAATTTAAACAATAGTTAACAAATTGAGGAAGATATATTTTAATTAATGTGAATACAATCAAAAAATGAAACTTGGAGACATGGCTAAATTTGAACTGGAGATCAAACTGAAATTGTGGATCTGATTTCTTGATAACAACTATCAATTACATGAGAAAAAAAAAAAGAGTTAGAGGAAAGAAATTCGAAATTGGGGAAGGAGTAAAATCCGTTTTTGGAAGCAGAGTTAAAAGAAAAAAAAAAAGGAGTTTTTAGTTTGAGGCTATTCCATATACCTTGCATGTGCGTCCAAGAGAAGAGGCAAAGCTTTTTTTTGTTTAAATTATTACTTGCATCTTCCATATACCCCATGCGGCCTGGAGAGAAGGCTAAGTAAATTCATAAAAAACTGATCTCCCCATCATGCACGGCTGAGAAGGGAGACTAGTGTTGGATTAATCTGTTTGGAGGCCACTTACATCATGCGCGGCTAGAGAAGGAAGGAGATAGCAGGTTCATTGTAGATTATTTCCCCATGTTCACCACATGCACTTGCAAAGGGAGGTAAAGCACATGAGAAAGGTGGAGGGGCGACCAGTGTAAAGGGAAGGAGTAAGGGAGAAGAACAGAGGGATTTTGAATAGAATATTGAAGGCAGAAGTGGCCAGAGGAAGATAGAGGAGAGGTGCAGCCAGAAGACAAACAAAAGAACAAAAGATAATCACAATCAGCAACAAGAAAAGAAAACTACAGAGGAACAGATAATCAATTTCTAGATTCAGGAAATTTCCAGGTAGATAGATTGGAAACCAATTTACAATTTAAACAATAATGAGTTCAAATTATTTTCTAATTCATGCATTTTAGTTTTGAAAAGAAAAGAAAATATTTGTTTCTATCAATTTAGGAAAAGATCAAACACCATATTTTAATTTTATATTATCTATTAAAATTATCACTGTTTCTATTGAATTCTGATGAAATTTCAAACATCAAACTGTGATTTTTCCATAAAACCATTGAACAATTAGAAACAGAAAATTGTCGGATAAATTTGAATATAAAACAAACAAAGACAGTTGATTTATATTCTGATTTAGAAAAGATTTATACAGAAAAAACATATATTTCATTTAGATTTAGAAAAGCTTTAGAAAAACTAAACAACAACAAATAGATTTAAATTTCACAACAAATGAAACAGAAAAGATAAAGATTATGCTAAAATACTTTTTGTATATTAAATGTGTTTGCAAAATAAGAGTTAAAATTAGAGATTTTATAGAATGAAACTGAAAATTACTACAAAACAAAAGTAAAAATGAGTTATTAAACATGTTTTTGAAAATTTATTATTTTATTTTCGGGAAATGAGAAAAGAGAAAATAAATCAAGTAAATTAAAATATGAATTATTTGGAAACAAAACGAATTAGAACAAGATTATTTCAAAGTGAAAATAAATTAAATGGGTAAATAAACCGAAAGAATGTGTGCTCATTTATGCCTATTTAAATATGTACTTAGATTACATACTTGAGATACACCTTCTTTTTATTATTTGATTATTTGATTAAATATTAATTTAATGATGTTTATATTTTAAAACAATGAAAACACTGCATTATAACCATTTTTTCTTGAGACAAGATTGTAGTTAAGATGTTGTGAAAGATTATTTTTATTATGAATGGAACCATGCATGCTTGATAAATGAATGTGCATGACATGTGTTTGGAAAGTTACCTTTCGGGACGGGTGTCGAATATGGGTTTATAGAGAGTGTAGTTTTGCTTTTCCAAAACTGTTTTTATTTGTCGTGCATGACATTTTACTTGGCCATGACATTTTACTTGGCCAAGTAACTTAAGGACCATTGAAATAGATGGAATGAATGAACTCTCTACCATATCCTAGTATCGAACTTGCTTGTTTCTTAAATGAATTAGAAAAATGAAAATGCTTGTGGTTTTACTAGTTATACTAGGCACGCACCATATTCCATCTTGCTTGTCGACTGCTTTTTGCTAAGTGATTTGTGCAGGGTCGGGTATTCTTTGAATGACTAAAGAATTCTAGGGAAGCATAAGCTTCGAGGTTGGGTAGAAAAAGCGCTTGATTCTTGTTCTCGTCATCATTATTGAAGATAAGCTATGGATTGAAGATCAAAGGATGTTTTCTTCATTTATGTATTATTGTATTCTTTAAATTATGTATTGTAGAGCTTAAGGCAACAGAATGCCTAAGCCTTGAATTGTAAACTTATATTACAACTTTTTTTGTATTATTATCAATGTTGTGTAAGATGACACATGTATGAATTTAACTGGAAGTATTATAAATCTATTTGTCGACTTTAAGTTGTTGTTTTGAAATCGTTTGGATTTAATGAAGTCTAATGAATGAAGTGTCGACTTTCTTATGAATATAAATGAATTTATTTAAAATATTGTCAATGTTTTGAATTTAAGAGTTTCGCTCTTTACACTTAGAATAGTATCCAATGAACTAAATTCTTTAAGAGGTGAGATTTTCACCTCCTAAGCCTTGTTATAAAACAAGTTGGGCTACAAGCCATCAAATAAACATGAAAACCATTAGAATATGTGTTGAAAAAGATAACTAAGAGGGGGGTGAATCAGTTGTAGCAAATTTTAACCTTTAAGAACTTCCACCAAAGATTAGATCAATTATCATTCACAAATCCTTTACTCTGCTAGTGTGATTAATCGTTAAGTGCAAAAGAAAAAAATTGAAAGAAGCAAAACCATACACACAATAACACCTTATTTACATGGAAAACCCAATGAGGGAAAAACCATGGTGAGGATTAGCTCACAATATAGAGAATATCAAAACCAAATACAAAGGTTCACTGCCAGAGAAGGCTCACTACCAAAACAAGACTTACTATCTGGAATATGACTCACTTCCAACAAGGGTTAACCACCCGAAGGGCTCACTGCCACAGAATTACAAAGAAGATAGAGGAGATTTGTTACAGAGAGAAAACAATCTCAATGCAATGGATATTTCCACCACAATTCTCTCACACACTTGCAGACATGCTTGAATGATAGAGTATACCTTCAACTCACTGCCTCTAGAAACTTGCAATTAGATTTTGCACTGATCTACCCAAACTCGCATCACACACACATTGTTTCACATATATCTTGCATCTATCTTGCTTGAATTCACCTTTCACAAACATCTCAACTTGTATATATACCATCTTCAACTTCAAAACTCATCCAAAGTGGGCCACACACTGTTTGTATTTACAAATTCAAATTAGGTCGGTGCCAAAATATTCTACGGTGGAATTAGAATGAGGGTGACCCAAACACACATTTAATGAGGACCGAAATAAGTCCCAAAATGCTTCAACACACTTTCATAAAATTCTTGAGTAGTGTTTAACACAAGGTCAGCCAATACCCGTGTAAAACACATAAACAATTAAGCACACACAACCATAACACGACCCAATCTCTCTGGATAAAATATTAACTTGAGCATGATCTTATCAACTTACTTCCAAAACCACAAGTCCTAAAACCAAAAATCAAATAAATTCAGAGCAACTACATTTCTCCTAGACCACATCCAGATACACAGAAAAGCATAGTGCACAGATGGTGAACATAACTCACATTGTACAAAGATCCAAAAACCCAAAATCTAGATATAGAAACTTCCAGCAACCATGAACAATACCTTAGATCATTACTATCATAGCAGCAAATCCCAAAGAAAAACTCGGAGCAGACACAAAATACCTGCAACCTTTCTTTATTACAATTTTCTCAATATCCTCAGCATATATGTAGCCAATAGCCATCATTCATGACATTAATAACAACAATGACCAGTTGACAATCAGTTAACTAGTTGGCATCAATGACAAAACCTTCATACTTGCAACAATCTCCCCCTTTGTCATTGATGGTGACACATGATGTGAAAAACCATCAAAGACAACACAACAACTCTTGAACCATCAATTTCTCCAAAAAAAATGCTTTCTCCCCCTTACTCTATATATTTTTCACATGATAATTTCTCCCCCTTTGACATCAATGGAAAAGGAAAAAGATGTTTTATATTGATTTCCCCTTTGACATTAAGAATATTTACCAGTAAAGAATACTCTTTCAATGACAACACGTGACACTACCTACTCCCCCTGAGAGGTAGCCACCAAACATCAGTCCAAAAGAAAGATAGATCCATAGACCCACAAGACTGATGCATCTACATATGCATCTAGTTCAAGAAGGGAGGGGCAATAACCCCTAACTTCTCTCAAAGATACTCAAAATTATCTTTAGGAAGAGCCTTGGTAAATATGTCAGCAACCTAATTATTTGTAGGTACATACTCAAGCTTTACTTCATTCTCCACAACCTTCTCTCTCAAAAATTGATACCTTATTGATATATGCTTTTTCCTTGAGTGCAGCACTTGTATTATCATAGAAAATAGAAATGAGATCTTCATACATAACTCTGATATCTTTTAATGTATGTCTCATCCATAAAACTTGTGTACAACAAGATGCTACAGTAATATACTCAGCTTTTGCAGTGGATAAGGAAACTAAATATTTCTTTTTACTTAACCATGACACCAATCTGCAACCAAGAAAGAATGCACCATCACTTGTACTTTTTTTGTCATCAACACAACCTACCCAATCTGCATCTATATAAAACAATGTAAAATCAATATCTCTAGGATACCACAAGCCATAATCCAGAGTGCCATTCAAATATTTGAATATCCTCTTAACAACAGTAACATGTGTTTCTTTAGGGTCTTCTTGAAATCTAGCCACAAGAAAAAATGAATGCATGATATCTGGTCTAGTAACAGTTAAATACATCATTCCTCTAATCATGCATTTGTATTTTCTCTTATCAGCCTTAGCTGAATCATCATCTTTACTCCATTTGCAGCCAATTGCCATAGGAGTGCATACCAGTTTGGAACCATCCATCACAAACTTCTTCAACATTTCTCTTACATACTTTGACTGTGAAATAAAAATCCCTTTCTCTGTTTGATTGATTTGTAGCCTAAAAAATAAATTCATCTCACCAATCATAGACATCTCAAATTATTTTTGCATCTCTTCAGCAAACATCTTGCACATAGTTTCATTTCCTCCAAAGATAATATCATTAAGATATACAACCACTATCAAGATTTTTTCATTTTCAATTTTGAAGTACAAATTACTATCTATTGTACCTTTATTGAAACCTTGTTGAATCAAATATTTTTCTAACCTTGCATACCAAGCTCTAGGAGCTTGCTTCAATCATATAATGCCTTCTTTAATCTACAAACCATATCCAATTGATTTGACAACTTAAATCCTTTCAATTGTTCCATGTAGACTTCTTCTAACTCACTATTCAGAAATGTAGACTTTACATCCATCTGATAAACTTTAAAATCTTTATGAGCAGAAAATGCTAAAAACATTCTGATAGCTTACATCCTTGCCACCAGAGCAAAGGTTTACTAAAAATTTATACCTTCTACTTGTGAGTAACCTTTACACACAAGCCTTGCTTTATTTCTAACTAATTGTCCATTATCATTAAACTTGTTTTTGAGTACACATTTTGATCCAATTATGTTTTTATTTGTCGGTCTAGGGACCAATTTCCAAGTTTGATTCTTATCGATCTACATAATTTATTCTTCCATTTCTCTCATCCAATGCTCATCTTCACATGCTTCACTCATCGTCTTCGGTTCAACTTCATAAAGTAAACACAAATTTATTTCAGAAGTAGCTCTGCTTCTTGTCAATACTCATTTTCTCTTGTCTCCAATGATTTAATTTTCTAAATGATTATTTTGCACATATTTAGGTTTCTTTGGGGATACCACCAGAGCTTCTTATTCTTCAATCTAATTTTCCTTTTCTTCCATGATTTCTATTCAATCAGGTTCATCAGATACATATCCATCAACTTCAATTGAATTCTTCAATGCTTCATCAACCTTGATATTTGTGCTCTCTACAATATTTCTCAACCTTTTATTGAAACATCTATAAGCTTTGCTTCTAGTAGAGTATCCAAGGAAGATACCCTCATCACATCTAGTATCAAGATTCCCTAAATTTTCTTCATCCCTTCTGATATAACATTTGCTTCCAAATACCTTGAAATACTTGACAATAGGAATTCTTCCACACCATAGCTCATAGGGGGTCTTAGTACTATTAGCTTTTGCTTGAACTCGATTGAATACATAAACAAAAGTGTGAATAACTTCTCTCTAGTAAACTTCTGGTAGACCTGCCTCTATGATCATTGATCTAGCAACTTCTTGAATCATTTTGTTCTTTCTTTCAACAACTCCATTCTGTTGAGGAGTCCTCAGAGTAGATAACTGTCTTTTTATTTCATGAACTTCACAAAACATATTAAACTTATTGGAGGTTAATTCACCACCTCTATTAGACCTCAAGAATTTTATTCTCAAATTTTCTTCATTCTCAACCATAGCCTTAAATGCCTTGAATCTATCTAATTATGCATTAGATTTCTCTCTAAGAAAAGTAACCCATGTATATCTAGAGTAATCATCAATCAAAAGAATAAAATACCTGTCACCTTGTAGACTTCTCACTCTTGCAGGACCACAAATATTTGTATGAATCAAAGTCAGTAGTCTGGTAGTATATTGTTCCTTCGACCTAAAGAAATTTCTAGGTTGCTTTCCAAACTAACAATTCTTGCAAATAGTATTAACAGGGTTTGTAATCCTCGGTAAATCTCTCACAACTTTTACAACACTGATTCTCACCATATTATCAAAATTCATGTGACGCATCCTTCGATGCCACAACTAGCTATTATTAATTTGAGACATAAAGCAATGTCCATCAACACCCTTAAGTTGATAAATATTTCCTTCGGACTTCTTACCAACAACAATCACTATTCCAGATCCTTTCTTGATTCCACATCTCTCATCCTTGAATACAATATTATATCCTTTACTACACATCTGTCCAACACTTAAGAGATAATGCCTTAAACCCTTAACATAGTAGACATCATCAGTATTATGCTTGCCATCAAAACTTACTAAACCTATCCCACAAATCTTAGCACCAATATCATCTCCAAACTTAACTAAGCCTCCATCATAATTTTCAATTTTAACAAACTTTCTCTTATCACCAGTCATGTGATGTGAAAAACCATTGTCAACAACCCAATAGTTATTTTCTTGTTTAGTATGAAGGGAAAAAATCTCAATATCTTCAACTTTCTTCAAGAACTTTCCTTCACCTATCTTTCAAAATTAGAAAGAGTAGATTCATCTTCTATAGCCAAGAAAAATCATTCAATATCATCAAAATCTCCATAATTAGACTCTTCATCAAAAATACCAGCATCTTCATTTACATAATATGCTCTCTTAATCATCTTTCCTTTGTTCTCTTTGCTTAATCTATGTTTATTCTTCTTAGCTCTTTTCAGACATCTCGAAGCATAATGACCAATTCCTCCACAACTGAAGTATTTAAAGGGTAACTTACCTTCATACTTATCAAAGCCCTTTTTCATTCTTCTTACAAAATTAGCTTCTACTTCATCAAAGTTCTCTTCATCTAGATCTTTAGCTCCTATAGCCCTAAAAGTAGTTTCTATCTTTGATCCATTTCTCAAGCTAGGCTTTCTCATTTCATATGATGTTAGAGTACCCAACAACTTATCTTTAGTATATGTCTTATAATCTATATATTCCTCAATAGCATATACCTTTTCACTATATGCATCAGGGAGAGTTCTAAGAATATTCTTCACAATCCTGGAATCATCCACTGTAGCACCAAATCCTCGCATTCCACCTACCATCTCATCCACTCTCTATACATAGGATTTAATGTTATCATCTTCAGAGATATGTAAGATCTCAAATTGTGCCTCCAAGTTTTGCAACTTTTCTTCTTTGACCTTTTCATCTCCTTCATGAATCTTTTCCAATTTGTCCCAGACCTCTTTAGTAGTCTTCAGATTTGCAACTTCAATTAACTTGAAATGTGAAAGACAATTCTTCAAAATAAACTTTTCCTTGTTGTTCACTTTATGTGCCTCGATCTCATCGGCTATACTCAGACCATTAGCAAGAGGAGTGTAAGCAGTATTATAAGCTTTCTCAACATCATATCCACAATACTCCAAATATCCTTCCATCTTTATCTTCTAAAGGATATAGTCAGTCCCATCGAACCTAGGACACTCAATAGTGATCTTTCTCGCCATCCCGGACCTTCCTTAAGTGGTTAAGCTCTTCTCCAAGGAACTGAGCTCTAATACTGATTGTTGAACAAGACAACTGAGAGGGGGGGTGAATTATCTGTAGAAAATTTTAACCTTTAAGAACTTCCACCAAATATTAGTTCAATTATCATTCACAAATCCTTTACTTTACTAGTGTGATTAATCATTAAGTGAAAAGGCAGAAATTGAAAGAAGAAAAACCATACACAAAATAACACCAAATTTATGTGGAAAATCCAATGAGGTAAAAACCACGGTGAGGATTAGCTCACAATATAGATAATATCAAAATTGAATACAAAGGCTCGGTGCCAACGAAGGCTCACTGCCAAAATAGGAATCACTATTTGGAACAAGACTCACTGTCTAACAAGGGTTAACCACCTGGAGGGTTCACTGCCATAGAATTACAAAGAAGATAGGAGATATTTTTTATAGAGAGAAAAATATCTCAATGCAATGGATATTTCCACCAAAATTCGCTCACACACTTCTAGACATGCTTGAATGCTAGAGTATACCTTCAACTCACTACCTCCAGAAACTCGTAATTAGATTTTGCACTAATCTTCCCAAACTTGCATCACACACACACACACACACACACACACACACACACACACACACACAGAGTTTCACATCTATCTCGCATCTATCTTGCTTGCATTCACCTTTCACAAACATCTCAACTTGTATTTATACCATCTTCAACTTTGAAACTCATCCAAAGTGGGCCACACACTATTTGTATTTATAAATTCAAATTAGGTTGGCACCAAAATATTCTACGGTGGAATTAGAATGAGGGTGACCCAAACACACATTTAATGAGGACCTAAATAATTCCCAACATGCTTCAACACACTTTCATAAACTTCTCGAGTAGTTTTTAACACAAGGTCGGTCAATACCCATCTAAAAAATATAAGCAATTAAGCACACGTAGCCTTAACACGACCCAATCTCTTTGGATAAAAAAATTAACATGATCTTATCAGCTTATTTCCAAAATCGCAAGTCCTGAAACCAAAAATTGGAGGAATCCAGAGAAACTACATTTCTCTCATACTATAGGTAGATACACAGAAAAGCATAGTGCACAACTGGTGAACATAACTCACACTATACAACAATCCAGAAACCCAAAATCTAGATATAGAAACTTCCAACAACTATGAACAATACCTCAAATCCTTACTAACATTACAAGGAATCTCAAAGCAAAACTCAGAGCAAACATTGAATACCTGCAACCTTTCTTTATTACAATTTTCTCAATATCCTCAACATATACAACCAATAGCCATCATTCATGACATCAATAACAACAACGACTAGTTAACAAGTTGACATCAATGACAACACCTTCATTTACTTGCAACAATATGTGCCCCAATTAGGCTTCTAATTCTTAGCTTGTGTTGGGGATTTTTCTTGCAACCTAGAATACTAAGGGAAGAAATACTATACCTAGATCTAAGGATAAAGTCGATCTAAGTAATACTTGACAAGCTTATGATTAAAATAAGGAAAATAAAAGTCCAATTAAATAAGAGGGGTGAATTTTCTACACTATAAGTCCTAATTTCTATAATAAATGCAATTTGACTAGCCACATGGCTTAACCAAATCCTATGTGCAAATACACTCTTAATATAGGTTGTCACTCCATGTCTATATTAAAATGTTTTCATGGATTTCCTTCTTTAATAAAAAATTATATATGAATATTTTTAAAAGCTTACGAATCTCTTATATGACAACCATAGGGCCAACCATTTAGCATTTGAAGTGTGACTCAAACTATATGAAAATATTTGATTATTCAAAACATTGAGTAAAGAAGAGGAGGCATACAAGACTCGATGAATAGAGGATTATCCAACTCAAATAATAAACTAATGGAATTTATTTTCTCTTTTCTTTATTCAATATATTTTATTACCACAAATTTTAATGTTTGTTGCCCATGCAATATTTGTATTGTAAGATCTTTTGTTACATGGTACATTTCCTAGAGAATACATTAATTTGGTTTAATGCTTTATTATATATTGAACTGTATATGTATAAAATTTTGTTTCTTAGATATTTCTTTTGATGCGGTAGTTTAGAATTTATTTATTTTTCAAAACTTTAGAATATTTTTGTTATTATTTCCTCTACTTTCAATGGTATACATTATTTTTTCTTATATAATTAAAATAAAAAAATTTAATGGTTTATATTTTCTTTGTGTTTTTATATTTTTTGAAATGTTAGGTATAAATATTGTTAAAAATTTAATTTATAATAGTAAAAAAAAAAAAAAATGATTATTAAGTTCATATGAGGTTTATTAATTAATTGTGCAAATGTTTATATAATATTGCATTTTCATAACTCCCCAAAACTACCCCAAATTACTCATGGGAAAATACCTATTTTAACAACAATATTAAATAAGAAACCACATAGTCACTAAGATTACTTTCTTACAATATGTAATACCTTAATATTTCAACACCCTAGCTTAACATTTACATTACACGTAGAAAAACATTTTGAGCTTTTTGTTAAAAAGTAATTCTTGAATTGGGTGAAAATCTATCAAGTTGTCTCATAGCTTTCATAAACGTGTATCTCCCTAGCTAAATTCTCAAGTTCTTGAATTGTACCACCTCCTTAAACTCTCAAATTATAGCTCTCTCGAATTATTGAACAACAATCTATGTTGAGCTACATCCTCAGTGCTCAATCAACTTGTCTCATGACCCTCAAAAGAGTATAATTCCCAAGATCCATAGACTCTTGAAATATTTGGACAACAATCCATATTGATTTTACACCTTTTTATCTTTAAAATGCTAACTCCACAATATATATATATATATATATATATATATGCATTCTTCAATATTATTAGTATAAAAAAATAAAACAATATAATATGCTTATCATATAAAACACTATCTTTAAGTAGAGGTTGACTCAAGATGAATGATGAAAATCTTGAGGTGCCATCAAGTGTAGAAAAGATGGTCTTGAAAGCACAAGAATAGAGTGACATGATATATATTTTTAAGGTGACAAGCTCAATTAAAATTGCACCTCAAGTACAATATGACCAAATTTGTTAACAAGGATTCAAAGTTAGGACCTCTCATTTGTTGTTGAGGTGTTCTACCATTTAGCTACCAACCCTCTTGATGAGCAGTCCGTCTTTGATTCAGGTATTTTTTATTTTCCAACACCCCCCTTGAGCCACATTGCATAAATATTGCTCAACATCTATTCCATAATAACAACAATTTTAAAAATAAAACAATAATGGTGCTATTAAGTTCATACAACATTTTACAATGAATTGTACAAATACCTATAAATCATTGTATTCTCACAATTTCCTAAAACTACTCTAAATTACTTAAGAAAAACTAACTAGTTTAAAAATAATGTTAAATAATAAACCACAGTCATTAAGATGATTTTATTACAACTCATAAACATTAATATTCCTATAATTTTACCCTAAAGAACCATGACTAGAAAACTAATTTAGAACTATTCAAACAATAAAATATATATCCTTAACAACAACATGGAAGTTGAGAATATATTTTTAACCGCCCAAATAACAAAAATTTATGTTATGCAATACTACACTCACTGTAGTATCAAGGCTTTTAAAATTTCTCCTGAAAGAAAATAATATTTTTTGGTTGTAGGACCCACCTCTTATTTTAAATCATATAATATGAACAATTTGATAATGTGTTGAGTGGCGAGGGTAGAGACTAAAGCTCCAATGGAAAGGAAAAAAACTAGCATATCTACATTAAAATTTGATCACTTTTGCTTTACTTTTATTTTTTCTATATTAAATAAAGCTAAAATACAAAAGAATAATGCAATTCAAAAGGAATTGCACTTGAGGAGAAGAAATACATAAGAAAAAACAAAGTCAAGAACAAAGCAACAAAAAAAGATTATACAAATGCCTTACACACCAAAGGTAGTTCTATCCAACATATAGCTGAGAACTATCTACAAGAACAACCATACAAAGAAAGGAGACTAATCTCTTGACATCTTTACAATAACGAAGATGAAATAAATTGAAGAAAACACTTATATTCTAAATTTGAATAATATTATAGTTGTCTAGAGCAATAAATATCACCATTGTGGAGCTATGAAAATGAAGTTTAATTGCCTCCAAGTGTTTTCTATGCTTTGTATCTTCCTTTGAGTCATCCTTCAACGGAAAACACAAGTAGATAAATTGTAGAATGATGTCAGAGTAAAGCTTTAGCATTTCTACTTCCTCGTAAAAAACATGATTAGAAAATATTGATGAACATCTACTTTTCCATATATTTAGTAGCATAGTTTATCTTATAGAATCAACAACCACATTATTTTACAGATCAATGCCTAAAACAACCATCTTCTAATACAAAATATGTTTAAAAATCATAGGAAAATGACCAAAGATAGCATTCCATTTTATTTTTTCCCCTACATAGTCCCAAAAAATATGCATCAAACTTTCATTACGTTGACAATGAGGGTAATTTTCTAGTTGGAGTTTCAATTTTTTCAATTTGTCCCCTACAGGAAGTTTGTGGTGCAAAATTTTCCATGTCAAAATTTGTGTGTTAGCATTAGCTTTAGATTTCCAAATTTGATCACTCAAATTCTTTCATTTCTTTTCATGTCCAACCTGCATTTCTATTTTTTATTGTGTCTTGGATTTAATGTCATATTCGAAATTAATTTTGAGTAGATTTTCTTCAAGGGGAAACTATAGAGCTGATATTTACCAAGCCACTGCTAGTCCTTGAAAAACTACAATATAAGGGTGTACAAAGCTTCATCAGTAATTCCATTGAAACTAAAGACTTCACAAAAATTACAATCCCTTGATATTTTGTATTTAGTTTAAAGATATTTTTCATATATTGACAATTATTTCAATCAAGGGAGTTAAAATCCCAAATATCACTAAACTATTGCACACTCTTCTTGAAAAGATAATTATTTTTTTTGGGAAGGTAACAACCAGTGGATGATCATGGTATTAAATAATTGTGTTCCACCAAATAGATGAAGTAACAAAACTAAAACCATGTTGCAAGTAATCCCTCCTCCAGTTCAAAAAATTTAGACTTGTTGTCAGGCCTTCTAGATTGATTGTAAGGAGAATAAAACCTTATCCAACCATCTAACTCCTTGCCACTTATTAATCATAGTACATAGCACATATAATTTGATGGAAAACAAGTATTTTCCATTGTCCATCTCTAGACACCACTCTTATTGTCCATTTTGCTGATAAGAAAGTCCCTTGTGTTTTGGGATCTAATAGGCATAGTCCACCTTTATCTTTAGGTTTTATATAGTGAATCCAAGATGTGGTTCTTAAACTATCCTTTCCATCCTAATTATTCCACAACAACTGTTAAATAATTTTATTTAGGTCTTCATAACCTTTTTTAGATGGCATCCAACAAGAAGAATAGTAAACATGAGAAGCCAAGAATATCTGATTAACCACTGGGATTTTACCAGCTAGGGCAATATATTTGTTCCCCTAGGTAAAAAAAAATATTTTTCAACTTGATTATAAACCAATTCCACATATCAAACAATGTGACCCCCAATCCAAATGGAATTCCTAGGTATCAAGTAATTTTCCCGTGTTTAATTTTCTTCCATTCTTTAGAATCCATTGAGGAATCGGATTAGGTTGGATAATAAGAAATTTAATTTTATGATGAGTAAGAATGGAGCTTGAAACAACACAGTAAAATTTTAGAATCCCCAAAATATTATTAATTTTTTTTTCAAAATTTTGAATGAAAATCATACTATCATCAACAAAATGTGAACTAATAACAGCTGCATTTTGGAATTGAAATTCATGTAATCAGCTTCATTTGATTAGCCTTCTGTAATAAATAACCTAATGCACCTACAACAAGAACATAAAGAAATGGAGATAAAGGACATCCTTACCTAATAAATCACGACAAGGGAAAAGGTTTAGTCAAGGAATTATTAATAACCAATCGAGCATTAGCATCTTTGAACGAAATTTGCACATGTTTGCATATTTTGGGACCAAACCCCAGCCACTACAATATTTTAATAATAAATCTCCACCTCATTTTGTCATAGGCTTTGTTAAAACCTAATTTAACAAATAAAGCATTGTGTTCTATTTGTTATGCCCATTCACTAATTTCCCAGGCCAAGATTAAATTATCGAGGATATCTCTGCCTCCTAAGAACCTAGTTTTCTTAGGGTGAACAATACCTTTTTCCACTGATTTAACCCTTGCAGCTAATGCTTTAACAATAATTTTGTAAGAAGTGTTAAAAAGATAATAGGATTCCATCCTAAGATAGAACCCACATTCTTTCCTTTTGGGAGAATTTTAATCAAACTTTTATTAATCTCAAGCCCCAACGATCCATGTTTTAGAGATTCTAAGTAAACGAGATAAAAATATTCCTTGATATGTTGCCACATGATTTGATAAAATATAATTGAAATTCCATCAAACCCAAGAAATTTATTAGGAGCCATTGAGAACACAACATGCTCTAAGTCATCTATGGACAGATCTCGATTTGAAAATTGGTTGTAATCAGAATCAATCTTTTTTGGTATGTAATCTTTGATTATATCTTCTAAAATTGATTATGCATCCTACCAATGAGGATTCTCTCTAAACAACTTCTCATAAAAGTTATTAAATATACATTTAATATTGTTCAAATTAGTATGAACCTATCTAGATTCATCTTGAATAGTTCCAATATACTCATTCTTATGTTTGTAGCTTAAATAGCTAAAGAAGTACTTGGAACCTATATTTCCATCTTTAATCCAATTTAGTCTAGCCCTAATTTTAGCTCCTTTCCCTCTATATATCAAGTTTGTGTATCTAGCTTGTTTCAATTGCAACTATAGAAGTTTGGATCTTAATATCATTCAAGTTGGAGTTAAGAAGTTTCCTATTCATTTCTAATTTCCCTTGCAAAGATCTTCCCTTACATTTACACTATTTTTTCAATTCTTACAATCTTGGAAATATCTTTTAGAGCTCTTTCACAACTATCCATGCACTTTTTCTATATTTTTTCGTATGTACATTTTATTTAGTTTGTCATTATTTCAAAAAAAAATTATTGCTTGGATGTTTTGGCACTTAAAAAAGTTTTGTTTGAATGAAATACTTATTTTGAGCTTTTATATATGTATTTCCAGCATGTCCTTTCTAGGCATTGTAGGAATATTTTGAACGCACTTTCACATTTGTAAATTCATTAAGATAAAGAATGGGTTGCCACTATTGTAATACCCTCCGTTTTGTTTTTTTTTATCGAATAGTGTTTTGTTTGGTTATGTCTTATTTTCTATTAGTATCTTGACTATGGTACTCGGTTACTATTAGATCGCTATCTGTAAAGCAATGTGAATGTGATATTTTGATGTGATGGTATTTTATTCTGATGTTATCATTATGGCATGCTTTAGATTAGCATAGATGATATTTGAATTAATGATGCTTTATGCTTTTGATTATATTAATGATGTTAGATTTGTCAGTTAGTGATACTGTATTGGTGAAGGGGACGGGATTGCACCACTCACTTGCGAGCACCCTACGATTTCGAGATTTCCTCTTCACGGTGTGTTTTAATTATGACATATATATGCATGTGGATATACTCTTTGTTCACAGGTTGACAGGTATAGGACATCAACTCCACCTGGTTTCACAGGTTTGAGCGTTTCCATTTGCCCAACGATATACGATTGGGAGATACTAGCTAGGTTTTTTGTGCCAGGTCATCACCCTAGTCATAGTGTGTCATCGGGTCTTAGTCGAGTTAAATTATTTTATTGTTGTTCATTCTCTTTGATTATTTAATCACATGTTATAAAGTTAAATAAATGCTTATGTAGTTAAATTGTGGATTAAATTGATCTGGGATTATGTTAGTAATGTAATTTATTTTATTATTAATTTAATTTAATTAATAAATAATTTAATCATGGATTAAATCTATTTTATTAATTAATTAAATTTATGATGTTGAAATAAGTTAAGTTATTCATTTTGAAGTTATTATTATATTGTTTGAAATTGAAAATTAAAGAAAAAGAAGTTAAATTGCATTTTTATAAATTTTGAATTCAAAAATTGAGAATAGAGATATTTTGAGATATTTTCTGTTTTGTTTTGGAAAATTGATTATGGTGGTTGAATGAGATATTTTTTGGATTATTTTGATTATTGTGGATTTTCATGAGTTTTTGGGAGGATGAAAAAATGGAGATTGAGAAAAGGAAAGGAATTTTTGGTTGTGTGTTTGGATTTGGGTTTTTCTGGAGAAGCTCAGTTGGATTGCTGAGAAGGATCTTGAATCTGAGGAGAAGGCTTTGCTTCATTATCAATTATCAAGCTTTTGGAACCAGGTTCTTTCAATTAGTTTTTTATTTATTTTGAAAGGTTTCACAGTTTTATTATGATGTCTAGAAATATTTAGACTTTGTTTGATTTACAAAATGAACCCATGTTAAATATGGTTTTAAAAACTTTGAAAACCTCTATTTGAAAATGAAATTCTTCAAGAAAAAATGGTGTTCTTGACTGTAAGTGTTCATTTTATTTATTACTTGCTCAATTAATTTTGTATATTTCTTGGGGGATATATATATATTATATGTATATATATATACAAAGAGATATATATACATACTTATATATTTTTTTATTTATGTTTTATATGGGACTATGCTATTAAAAATTAAATTAGAAAAAACCCATGGTTTTTAAAGAAACGATTTTCAGATTTTATAAAATCCGTAGGTTTCAAAATGAAAAAAAAAAAAAAATTGAAAATTCTGGGGGGTTGGGGGCTCACCCCACAACCGCCCCCCATGGGAGGCGTTGTGGGGGGAGTCGTGCCCAGAGCGATCCCCACACCTCCCCTCGCAGTCGCTGGCACCACCGCCACCAAGAAGGGTGGACGGTTGTGCTTAGCGCAGTCGTCGCCCTTAATGGGGTCAGTTGTGCACACAACCACCACCCCACTCACAAAAAATGTCGGCCGAAGAAAACGTGTGGCCCTAACCCTCGCGTGCGGCCCGAGGCAAACGCGGGGGACTTTTTCCTTTGTGGTTTTTTAAAAAATAAAAAATAAAAATATATATATATATAATATTTTATATATTATAATTTATAATATTAAAATATTCATAATAATATTTTATATTATATTTTATAATATTTAAATATTAATATATATATTATTAATAAAATATATTATATTTTATAATATCAAAATATTGTTTAAATAATATTTAATATTATAATTTCTAATATCAGAATATTAATGTATATTAATATAAAATATGTATATTTAGAGTTGGGGATATAAATTAAATATGCATAGGAAAATGTTGATTTTTCTAATGGCATGATTTAAGTTTAATGGAGAAAATGAAAATATTGTATTCCTAGTCAAATCATTGAATTTAATTTAAAATAATATATCTGTTGAAATAGTATATTTGCCTTTAAATAATATGTTTATTAAGATAAGTTAATTGTTTTTAACATGAGTTATGTTGAGAAGGAGAAACAATTATTTATTTTAAGAAAAACGTTATGTTTTGAATCGAAGAAGTAAATGCTTATTTTATTATTATTTATGAGCAATTAGGGAATTAAATATTTGGTTTAAATGTCTTCCTTTGTCTAAAAGAGGCGTATTAAATTAGTTTCATTGAGATAATAAACTATTAAATTGTAATAAAGGCAATGAGTTATTTTATTTAATTATTTTGTTAGGGCGATTATTTTCCTTACTGTGAAATGAACTTTAAAGGGAAATGGATTTAGATTATCCAAAATTAGTTTATTTCCTCGCAATTACTTTATGTGATTATTTCCTCTGTGTTCATGTTTGGGGAAATGGGTTAAGTGTCTTTAATATGTAAGTCTTCCAGAGGACCCTAGAGGTTGGGGGTTGTCATTTTGTGATGTCGACCGTTTGTTAATTCCCTTGGGTAGTGCATGAAGTTATGTCAATGTTTTACCCGGTTTCCACGAACGGGGATGTTTTGTGCCTCCTGTGGAAGGAGTGGATTATGTGATTTGTGACTCCTTGTAAGGAGTGGTTTTGTTATGTTTTTTCTTCCAGTGTCTGGAGAGGGTTTTGACTTGTGTCGCCTCCTGAGAAAGGGGTGGTCATGATATCTTGTTTGTTGCACTTTGGCACCCTGGGTGATTGGTTTTGTTGGTATGTTGTTAAGTAGAAGAGTGGCTTTTGTAGGGGCCAGAGCCCAAAGAGGTAAACTGGATAGCCTTCGGAGGTGGTTTAATCAAGTGATAACTAAAGCAATACTTAGAAGATTAGGAATAACTTCTCACTAATCAAGATAATTATGCCTCACTCATAGACACAAGGGCTCGTTTAGACTTGGGATGAGTGGGAAGGCCTGGAATGGCAAGGTCATCTATCTTGTCTTTACGAAAGGTATTTGATTCTGCATGAGTGAGTATGGGGGCTAGGATTCGGTTGAGGCCACCAAGATAACCCATAGTGGGGGTCGGAGCCTATGAAGATTCCTAGAGGAAAACCCATGATGAGCTATGTGATGACACTCTGTCTAGGACAACAGTTGGTACTTGATTTTGTGTGTATGGTTCTCTTAACATACTTGATCTATTTTATGTCTAGAAGTAATGTGACCATGTTAGAGTTGTACTTGAGTTGTACATGTGATTGGTTGTATTAGTATGAGTCAGTATGTTTTAGCCTATGTCTAGAGGAAGATGGTCTTGTCTAGGATTCCTTGTTACTATCTCCTAGCATGGGGGGTGGGCCTTTGGGTACCACATGGTTGGGTGGCATGCACCTTACTCCGTTGGGCTTTGTTCTTGTTCATGTTGACAAGATTTCAAGTTGGAGAGCTCACGGGATCCAGTTACTCTTAATGCTTTATTCATTTCGGTTGATCTTGTAATTTATTACCCCTCATTTGTATGTGAGGTGGAAGATGTAATATGTAATCATTCTTATTGGATTTACCTCATTTGGGGAATGAGAGATGTAATCTCCTTATCAAACTATTGTACTTTGGGATCTTATGGTATCTCTTATTATATGATGTAATTTATCTTGTATGGAATGTATGCATACTTAATATCTTAAGTAGATGTTCTGAATTCATTTATGTTGTTTGTGGGTTAATAAGTAATCTTAGTCTCGTAACCTTAGAGGTTGTTTGCAATGGGTAGTGAACTTTCATATTATTTGTACTTAAACAAAAAAAAAATTAGTCTATTTAAGTAGTTAATTGCAACTTCCTCTAGGGTTGCGTGGTGGGGCGTTACAACTATTGTATATGCTTTTGGGATTTCACACATTTTGTTGTATCATATTTTATACTTGCACTGATTTATAAAGTGTCATAAGAGGTTTATTGTTTTTTCTTTGTTATTTTCAATCACAACCTTTTCTTACCTTCATACATGTGTGTCTTGGTTTGCACACACTTTTTTAGTTGCAAGTACTTTCATATGCATGTTCAAATATTGTTTCTTCTCTTTCATGAACCACATTATGACACACAATTCCAATGGACCTTTCATCCCTCTGCCTTTTTAGCATTATGGTGGGTTTCATACTATTGGTGCTAATGATTTTTCATTTCATTTTGGAGTGAGCTATGTATTTAGTTTTTGTTCCTATGTACTAGGTGGATGCACTAGCTAGTTACCCATGTGTTTTAGTGAGATGGAGTACTTACCATATAGATACTCTTGCATTCTCTTTTTTAGAGGTGATCTTTCAAACCTCAGTTGATTAGTTTCTTCAAAATATGGAACTTGTATTTTTGACTTATAGTTTTCCTTGCATTGGTTGAGTAATGTTGTTGGGGTCACCCATTCATATTGATGTGTACCATATTTATCTTCATTTATCAAATTGTTTCCTTTATTTTCTATCTAATCATTGCTCGATTAGTGTCATTAGGGGCACTCACAAAGACTTTTCTCTTCTTGATCCTAGTCTTCATCCTAATTTTAGAGAATATTCTTCAATTTTAGAACTATAACAATCATCATTCAACAATTATTTGTAGCTTTTTCATACTTCTATGATGTTTTTTATATGTTCCTATACTTTTGGAACATTGTTTTAGAGGCTTCTTAGTCCTTTATTTGTATTTATGTCTTTTGGAGAGGATTTTCCCATGAGGCTTTCTCCTTTTCTTCAATTATGATAGATCTTTTTCATTTGTAGTTGGGTACCTCATCAAGCCTAGTTGTCAAGACCTATCCTTTATATTTTACGCATCCATCATTTATATGTTTTATCTACTCCTTAAGTTGTGCTTGACGATGTATTAAGAGTAAAGGGCATTTACCTAGTAAATTATTTAATTACTTACATCCATTTTCACTCTTTCTACTTAAGCTTACTTCTAGGTCATGTATTTTTTTCTGTATCAAGTTGAATAGGATGAGGACACATGTCATGATCTATTTTTATCCTCACCTAGGGTTTCTCTAGGGTTTCTTTTTTTAATTTTTTTTAAGGATTCATTGTATTAATTCATTGTTCAATGCACATAATGATTCATTACTTTTTTGGATCAATCAGCTCTTGCCCTCGTAAATTTAGTGTTTCTCTCTTTGTGTGGCAAGTGTTTGATTGTAGGTGATCCTTGGGAGCTGTAGGGTTGAAGAATCAACTCCATTAATATTCATTATCAACTAAATTATATTTAATAAATGTTTTACCATATTTCACTATAATGTGTAAAGGGAATGATTTTTTAATAACCTTTTCATGTGGGATATCATCATCATCATCAAATGAAATAGAATGATGCTCCTTGTTACCAATAGACTCAACCAAAGAGGAAACCAATTATATAGTATTTTGGAACTTATTTGTATCTTCTCCAAAGCTTTTATATAATGTATTGATAAAAAGATGATGTGCATACTAAATCTCTTAGTGATCTTTTGGTTTGTGTGATTTGTAATAATTGAATAATAATAAATTTTATTTTTTTTGGAAGTGACTTGAAACATGTAGGAGATATATTAAGTGTGTTGGATGGAAAAATTGTTCGTGGTGATGTAGCATCGTGGCCTCTAATCATTGATGTGTATGCCCAAATATGTTATAATCATGTTAATCAAGGGCAACATGAAAATTAGGTATTGTAGACACATAAAAAAATATGGATAAAAGGGATTATTTACAAAAGATAAATCTTGAGAACAAATATCTTGGTTTTGTGATGTAAAAAAAGGGATCTAGGGTCTAAATCACACTTTTAACCTACTACAACACTTTTGGGGGACACAAAAATGATCATACGAGACCACTTGACTACTTTCCTCAAAGAAGAGCTAGACTGGTTGATCAAGGTTTTGGTCCCCTTTGGGAGTGGTTAGCATGTGAATGGATGTGATGTGTTTGATTTGGTAAATGAAAACTAGGTTAACTATGCAACTACAACAATTGATAGGAATTCAAAAAAAACCAAAATTGTTTGATAGAAACTAGAAATAGAGAAAAAAAGTGTAGAGATAGAGGAACCTGATATTCAAATTTGAGCTAAAAATAACTGGTTAGGGCCATGGGTTCCCTACACTAAGAAACAAAGGTTTTAAGAATCTCATAACAAGATCAAATGTGCTATAGTTTGTAGATGCTTTACTAATGGACTTAGCTTCAAAACTTTGTTTGTTGATGAATAATTGATCTTGCCCTAATTTGATGAATGAATGTGCTTGAATGCTTGACCTAGATGTTGGGCCTTCAATCTTCTCCAAATTCACTTCAAATATGCTACCTGCAAGAAAGAGAGGAGAGAAAGGGTTGTGTCACATAGGGGCTTTCTTAAGTCAAAACTCATTTTGGTGTTTCCACCTCCACAATGACTATGATGATGTTGGATAAAGAGTGCTTGCCCTAGGTCAAGCAGAGGAAAATTGAAAAAACAAATGATAAATCACAAGTGTTGCAACTTACCACTCAAATCTGCTTTTCTTGATGGACTGAATTTATGCCACACATATCATGCAAGGATAATTTTGATGTTTGATGGAAGGTCCTACAAGTGTTAGTACTCACAATGATAATGAACATAAAACATGAAACAATCTTACTTGATGCATTGCTAACATGAATATTGACTGATGAAAATCTAAAATGATTCTTATTTTTCTCTTGACTACTTCTTACTTTGCTAAATTGGAATTCAATTTACCTTCTAGGGTATGTGCAGGATCATCATGGAAAAAACAGGCCCTTAAGTGGCAATAAAAAGACAAAAAATCAGAGTTAGACAACTTGACGTAAAAATTTGAATAAGTTATCTATATTATTTCAAAAAAATGTAAAAATAGAATCTGTAGAAAATTGAATGTAGTTTCTAAACTACTAGACCTTTTTTTTTTTTTTTATTTATTTGGTGAAAATTTGAAATTTCAATGGAGTAGTATTTAAATTTCAGGGTAAAAATAAGAAGTAGGTGTCTGTCTGACCACCCTAACCACAATAAAATGATAATATTTTTTTATAAGATTTTAGATAAAATTAGAGGACTCATGTCCCGATGTGATGCATATTTTTTTATAATTTTTTTCCAAGTAAATAATTAATTATGATTTTTTAATTATAACTTTTAAAAAATATTAAAGCTTGTCTGTCTAACCACTTTAACTTGGTCAAAAATTCATGAAATTCAATTTTACTTTTTTTAATCCTATAGTATGCAAAGCATATAATGTGACGCATGTTTCGGATTCAAAAAATGTGATACCGTTTGAAAGTTATAGATGTTTTTCAATCAGCCTATCAATGAGGACTTTATTCATAATTCTAATAGAAAATGAATAATAATTATTTATTAAATTCAAAGTAAAGCATAATTTATATTAGTGGAAAGCTGAGAATCTCCTCTAAAAACCCTTTTTGTTTCATCAATTTTGGGTAACAAAAAAGTCGTCAACCACATGGGTCATCATATGGCTTACATATTGCCACTTTTTGGCCCATCATGATCCTGCACATACCCTCTAGTTTCAAATGGTGAAAAAGACTTGTACTTATATACATTTCTTTATTTCTTGCACTAATATTTTGAGAAGACGATAAATAAATTTTAATTTACAAACATAAAAATTTCGACAATAAAAATCTTTAAAATTGGGCCAAAATAGGGTGGTCAAGGGTGAGGGCACCATAGAAAAAACCTATTTTGAATTTTAATTTTTTGTTAAATAAATAAATAAATTTAATTCCCAATTTTATCATAATTTTTTAAAAACAATAATAAAATGAGAAAATAAAAAGAATAATTGGGTCCAAGCACGTAAGGGGGAGCCAAACATAGTGTGAAATTATCAAGGTCGGCAACTTCTGATGCTACAGGTTCATACTATCCTTGTGTGTACTTAGGATAGATAAATTAAGAAATGGAAGTATGGGTCAAATTCATAAAGGATGTGTAAAGAAAACAAGATGAATCAAACCATTGAAAAGCTCTACTATTGAAGTGTAATCACTAATCAATTATATTTTATTATTTGAGTGTTCATAAGTAGCAAATAAAATTATTTTTGCATGTAAAGAGCTATCTGTAGAACTATCATAGTCCTCATATAATAGTTCATTGCTAATTTCCATAGTGTCATTATGTAACAAATAAGTGGTTATAACAATGTCACAACCATCTACATGAAAAGATAAATAAGAATCATCATAAGGTGTGGCATAATCATGGGATTTATGAGTAAAGATAACATGAGATATAAAAGATCAATCATCATGTATAAGAGGATATGTTTCATTTAGAAAGCATGAACCTATGAATGTATGACTATCATGACATATGGAAGAAACAACATGATAAGGTGCAACAATGTCATGGATGGCTAAGTGATGTAGAATCATGTCATATTTGTCATCATACAAGATGCATCACAAGGTAAAGCCTCATTAGATGTTTACCTCTTACTAGATCACAATCAATAGGATCATCATCAATCTCATGGATAAGTGCAATAGGTATACTTTAAAAAGAAACGATGAGCACTAAAAAGTTCCATGTTTAATTCCTAAGGAAAATATAGAATATAGTAGAACAAAACATTCATGGAGGACATATCCGTATCTTTAACATAATATACCATCAGAGTACATCAAGGATAGAAGAGTGATGTGCTATTTAGGATAGGAACATATAAAATTCTTAAATATACATGCATAAATATCAATCAAGTGACCTAGATGTAAAATATGTCTATCACTAAGTATAATCAAGCCCTAATTAAAGTGTGATGAGAATATGTAAGAAAATGTTAATCCAAACCCTAATAAATCTAAAAGTGAAGCATTAGAGTTAGAATTACAATAAATCTTAGACCCTAAAAGAAGCAAACTTATAATTCTAAGATTGAACCCTAGGGGTGTAAGAGTAGATGGATTCACCAAAATTGTAAAGAAAAAACACTTCTTTCTTGATATCAATCTAGGCTAACTAAGTTAGATACATTTAAATAAAGTATAAATTAATCTAGATTAATTAATTATAGTAGTTGGGAATTGATAACTAAAATAAAGTAGTTAAAAATTAACTATGAAAAGATTGTTTGCTTAGTTTTGGGAACTATAATGAATGTGTATTCCACTTGTTGATGGTATTGAACTCAATTCTCATAATTTGGAAAATGCCATAGGTTCAAAATAGATGAAAATCTCTATGTGGATCAAACTTGTATTATGTGAGATAATTCTTACTCTTCATGAAAGTTTCTTCATGCATCGAAATGCTCTCAAGTTTGTGAGATTGAACTAGCTCAAAGTAGTTTGTTGAAAATTATCACATGGTCTCTTATATGTGTTGAAGCATAAGGGCTAACAATATTGAAAAAACCTTAGGGAGATTGCTAGACCACTAGGATCATGTTCTTCTAGGTTGACAACCTTATTTAAAACAACTTTTATAGTCATGAAAGAATATTAAAGACAATAATCTCAAACATGCAAGTGTCCTACACAAGTTTGATATAAATTTAGATTATTTTTAGTACTCTAAAACAACATGTTCGTAAAATGATTCTCCTTGTAATGCTTAAGATTTTTAAAATTCTAACTTACAAATTTATTACACATTAAATATCAAGACATAGCAATAAATCATGAGAATGCATATCAAGTTGGATCATAATAACTAGTGAAATAAATGTGAATCAACAAAATTTAAATTTGAAGTTTAAAGTTTTCAAATTTCAAGAATCAAGTTTGCATGATGCAAAAATAAACCTTCATATTATGAGATTGACCCAAGATAAAGACATACAAATATTAAGATGATACATATATATATTAAACTAAATACAATAAAAAACATAATAAATTTTTCACACACATCATGTGTGAATATATATATAAATATGTATAAATAATGTATGAATATATATATAAATATGTATAAATAATGTATGAATATATATAGAAATATATATAAATTAAATATAGATAAAAATATATCACTTATTGTTATATAATTACATTAAGATATTCCACAACATATTCCACCATAACAAACCCAAAACCAAATGGGAATTGGCATTATACCATTTCTAATAATATTAAGTCGTTGCAGTGGGCCCAACGATCACTTGCATAATCTTAAAAACAGTAGACCCATTTGGAAACCATGCATGCTTGCGAGTGCCTCTGAAACTTCCAGATTTGTGGAAACAGAGATAAGACTCTATTGCAAGCAACCAAACCAGAAAATTTCATTTGATTTCAAACTTAACATTTGCTTCAGTCGATGGAAAGAAACCGAAATTAGAGTTCTATTCGGAAGGGAAATTCTAAATCTAAAACAGGCACCGAAAAGGAATATACGTATGGAATGCAGAAGTAGATTTACAGAGAGTTGGGTAAAGGTTCCCAATTGGTGCGCGCAGGAGTCCATTTGGGGCACTTGGGGCTGAAATAGGAAGCTGTGACTCTGGAATTGAGAAGCTCAACAATTGGGGCGCACTTAACACAGCGCGGTGCCTTGTATTGATTGATAGATGCGCCTCGGCTTAAAGCATAATCCATCACCTCCTCAAAAGTCCCACTTTCTACTACTTTTATCTCCAGAGGACCGATGGATTTGTCGGCGGCTCTGCCTTGCCTGTACACTGAATTCAGACTCTCTTCTACAGTGAGACAACACTCTTGCAGCACGCAAGGGGGCACCTCCGCCTCTCTTCCTTGTTGGAGTTCCCAGAAGAGAACGTAATGCCCTGGAATGCTTGACACGTCTGCGTAGCTCGTGTACTCCATCACTCTCGCCCCATAAGCTTCCAGGTGTTCCGCTGCTTTCCTCACGGCGTTCTGTAGCTCCACTTCGTCGGTTTTGTCTGAGTCAATGCTCAGCATTACGTTTTTCCGGCACACGAAATGGAACTGCGGCGCGGAGTTGTGGAAGCCGCTCACTCGTAGCACGTCTCCCACTCTGTAACGATACAGCCCTGCATCACAACGTCAAGTTCTCACAGTTGATGAGAATTTAATTCACAAGTTTTTTCAAAAAGATGTTTTATTCTTTTAGTAAAGTAAAATAACTTTTATTTAAATAAAATAGTTTTAAATTGATCTTTCAACATATTTTTAGTAGATAGATTATGTTTAATGTGAGATTTGAGTCTGAAATAAGTTACAAATGACTATTGAGTTGTCAGGAAAACAAGTTTAAGCTGTTATTTAATGGTAAATCAGCTGTCATTTATGGTAAAAACTTTTCAAATATCAGATAAAAACCTTCTAAATCTCACTATTGATTTAACAAACATTCTATTTCCACTTTTAATATTTTTTGTCAATTTTATGACAAATTTTTCATTTCATTTGTATTGCTTTATGTTATAAATATGTATGCAAATATTTTATAATCAAATAGTACTCAATTTAGTAAAGAAAAAATCTAGATTTGCCTAACTTTATTTCATTACATTATTTAAGACTTATTATTAAATGTTCAATCTAACCACATACAACTAAAATTTGCAGCACATCATGCACAAACACATACTCTCTAACATATTAATATACATATAATTTTCTATTGACGTTATCCTTGTAAATAAACGATATTATAGATCTAAACTTTGATACAAATGACTCATATTAAATCACACCAGAATTTCTCTACTGAAACTTACCTAGATAAAGCACCTTAAGAAGTCAAAACTGTAAAACTAAATCATTATAAATACTACCTGCATATGTGGTGATCACGAGCTCGTACTCGTTCCCGAGTTTAACGTCGACGAGATCCACGAGCGGCAGGCAGTGGTTTGGCGGCTGCGCAGTGTTTGTGTGGCGGCAAACGGGAAGGAATTCGAAATAGGCCATGTTGGGCATGAGGGTATAGGAGACCTCGCTCGGCTTACAGAGTGGGCGGAGGTTGAGGCCAAAGTAGCACTCCGATGAGGCGTACATTGTGCAGACGAGAGGAAGACCGCCGCTGTAGAAGTCCAGGGTGGGAATATACTGAGCCATGGCGCCCGTCACAATCACGTCCAGATACTTTGTGTTGGGCCACAGACGGCTTATAATCCCTTCCCACGACTCCTTTGAACACTCGCGCTCCATGAGCTCTGCCAGCTGAGGGTTTGGAGCGAGTATGTTCATCTTCATCACGCCCTCTCTTAAGCACCCATCTCTCACCTGCTCCTCACTCATGGTTCCCGTTCGAATGTCGTGGCACAGGGACTTCCAGTGTTGTTCCAGAAAACGTATTGCTCTCAGGAGGCCGGAGGCGAACACGGCTCCGGCTCTCAAGACTTGTTTGCTTTGGGCTAGCCCACAGAGGAGCTGAACGTACATGCTCTGGTACGAGTCGGGGCAAAGTATGGCTTCCATGGGGCTGGTGTGCACATTGTAGGGGTCGTAAGCCTTTTCTCTGAAATGCCGACTCTTGTAATAGCTCGTTAGAACCGGCCGGGCTACCAATCCGCCGGGTGTCTTGGTTTCGGATTTGATAAACAAGAAGTACATGCCTTTTCCCTTGTCCAGTCCCTTCATGTGCCTAAAACACCAACCCCAATATTTTATAACACCTAATCTCATGAAATTGCAGTATGCACAGATCTAAAAATAGTTTTGTATATTATAATTGATGAAGCAAAACAAACACTCACTGGTTCATGACCGGCATTAGGAGACTATAAAGAAGTGTTCTTCGTTCTAACTCCTCTTCGATGGTGGGCATCAGCTTGCGTTCTCCAGCAGATGTTCCAGAGCTGTTAAAATAATCATCCCACATCAGAAACAAAGAGTTAGTAAATCTAACGTCATACAAACATATGTAGCGTAGAATAAATCAAAATCTAAAATATGTTATTTAAATCAAACCAAAATTATCTTACCTGGTGAGAAATTCAGAAATGGGGTGAGACGAAAGAATAGGAGACTTGTCCCCATTAGCGATTCGCAGAATGTCAAGCTGCAGATCCTCGTATGTGATCACTGGCAAGAGTTCTTTGAAAGACTCTCTATCAATGCGATTGTCGAGCCCATAACGCTTCAAGTACTCCGTATGAGCGTTTCTCCTCAAAATTTCAGAGAGCACTTGAGCCTGAACTTGATCAGCATGAGTGGTGACATGGTCGATGAATTCCAGAGCTTTTCTGTCACTTTCACTGGTGAGAGCATCGTTTTCAGTATGCATGGCTTCGGACATCCTTCCTGTCTTATGAACCATCGACTGCAACTGTGAGGAAGTCTCTACTGATGGGGCTGTATTTATAGCCGCGTTCTGTCCATGATCCATTCTATGGTATTTGTTTAAACCGCGCATGCACATCCCAAGTTTGTTTATTCCGTAATTAATAATTGTACGTCCAAACGAAACTTCCCATGCCACTCTTAAAAAGATAAAAGATGGCTGAAATGGAAAAACAAAAATCACGTTCATAGACATACATAGTCTATGAGATCTGAGATTGGAAACAGTGCAACAATTTGGTTCACAATGAATTCCTTCTTAAGCGAAGTAGTTAGACATTTAAGCTTTTAAAGTATTAGCATTTTTTATTTAATATTCTTATAAGTCGAACACTCTATGATGTAATAGATTAAAAAAAATCTTCTATTTTATTTCCTTCCATTTTAAAATTCACCGATTTCTTAAACCACTCAATTCACTAAACTATACAACACATCTAGAATGAGCTTGCTTTTACTTAAAATGGTTTTTTTTTCAAAATAAGATAATTATTGCTTATTCTTATATGAATTGTTATTGATTATTTAATTGTCAAATTATTTAATGTTTAAGCAATTTAGTTGAGATTTCAAATAAACTTAAATTTATATATATTAAGATTTATAATTAAAAAATTGAAATATCTAAAATGCTATTTTTTTAAAAAAAACTAATTAAACGAATGATTAATTAAATAAATTAGATTTAAATTAGTATATAAAAGTTATCTTCAATATAGAACAAGTAAAACTAAATTGAAATGAGAGAATTACTATTCTTTTTCTATAATTTTACCTATGTAATTGAATTTTACTTTAAATCTTTACAAAAAGATGCATCCTTAAATTCTACAAATCCATTACACACAATCTTCTCAAAATTGTATTTTTTTTTTAAATTTGATCATGTATGTTTATATTATTTACCTCAAATTTCACTTCTATGTTTGAACATGTGTTGAGCCAATATGATGTTTATGAACACCTTATAAATAACTTACTATGTTAGGGTGTGAAATTAATCTACCTCACCCCCTTGCACCTTGATTAATTCCTTTTGTAATTGTTTTTGCAATGAGTAATGTAAAGGTAAAATGATAAGAAATAGACAATGCTAAGTGCAAATATGTCCCTCAATTAAGAATGTTTCTTGACTACTCTTTGAATATTATTAACTCTCTCATATTAGAATGATATTTTGGGATTAGATGATAATATAATTTCCTTGAATTTGATTTTAAATAGGTAATCATAATTGTTTTATTTGAAATTTGCATGTTCAAGTCAACTAGAAATTGTTATAGTTTGAATTGAGATTGATTCAAGGAAAGAAAATTTTAGTGGTAATCAAGATAGATGGAATTACACCAACAATTCTACCTAATGAAAAATGCGATAGTGATCACATTTAGTTAACACAAATACTAAGATATGGATTGGGTGCAAACCTTTAAAAATAGGCTAATGAAATGACAAGATTAAACTTAAGTTAATTCATCTTTCACTTGATATAAATTTTAAATTAAATAAAAGAAAAAAAAGTGAAATATACACTTCTCTACCCTACAAATAATATATATTAAATTTCAAATTAAACTTTGATCTATTTATTAAAGCGACAAATTCTTCTTTAATTTGTTGATTATTGTAGAATTCTCCAGATCTATAAAGATAATAAACAAGCACAAAGTGATGTAAAACCTTATCTATTTAGATTGAGCAAAAGAGCAACCATAAATAGTAATTTACAAGAAGAACAAGATCCACAAGACGTGGAAATCAAGATCAAGATCTGCACGAAGTGGATAGGAGTGGAGTGTCAAATCAACTACCTCGAGTGTCAACTCAACTACATGGAAAGCTAAATAGGCTTAAGTAAGCCATGTGTGTAAGATGTGTACACCAACAATTACAATTTTAATATAATTAAAATTTTAAAAGACTAAAACGAATAAATATTTAATTTTTTGACTAGATTCGTAAAATGATTTAATATTAAATTTTCATCTCTCTTTAAATTAAGCATATTTATCAATCTATGATTTTAAATTTATTTTTTATAATATATAGTTTATAATGATAACTTTGACATCTTGTATGTAATTAAAAAAATAATTTTACTAAGGATCCTCATTCAAAAAATATAAATTACATAATTTAGATGTAAAATTTGAACAAATCAAAATTTCAAAATAATACTAAAAATACATTTGAATATTTGAATGTTAAATATTAACCTCAAAAACATAGTCAAATTTTATATTTGGCATCACATAAATATTTTTATGATTATTTTTATTTATTATTTAGTTAAAATTACTACAACAATTTCACTAGCTTAACCTCACAATAGAACAAACATCAAAACCCTTAGAAACTAGAAACTAGACACACCATCTTGAAACTTCTATGTATAAATAATACCACAATACATTCAAATAATACACAATTGAGCTACAACAGAATAGTCTAAAAATTATAACAAGAAATGAGATTATCAAAAAATACACAAAGATGAGTGAATAATAATGGATTAAATACAACCTGTCAAAATAGGAATATAAGAATTTGGATCAAAATAATCTTGGAAAGTGAGAAGAAATGTTAAAGACTAATTGAGAGAACTTAATACATTTCAAATTTATCTATTAGAGAGAGCCTAATTTTCTTGGAGAACAAGGTAACATCAAATGATCCATTATTTCCTCTTCACAATTACATAAATCACAATTTGAAGAATCCAAAAAAAAATTGTCAAATTATCGTGACTAAGAACATTGCTAAAACTAACTTACCAAAAAAAAACATTACACTTTAAAAGAACATCATATTTGAATTTTTCATATAAGAAATCCTAATTTACTAAATGTTATTATATAGTTTAATTTTAATAATAAATTATTAATTAATGATATCATATTTCCACAATCCATAATCTTGATCAATATTGCTTCTCGATTAGATATTGTTGAGTTTATTGTGCATCAACGTTTCAGATCACACTTTGTAATCCATCATCAGGATGAAAGAGAGCAAAAGAAGAAAAAATGACGGATCACATAATGTGATCCGAAACATTGATGTGCAATAAACTCAACATAATCTAATCCAGAAACAATATTGATCAATAAATTATTAAATATAATCAATTTAAAATAATAAATTTAATTTCTTAAAAATTATAAATATTAAAAATTTAAAAATATTTTACTTTTAAAATACTATCAACTAAATAAGAATAAATTATATTACAAACACAAATAAAAATACATTAACAAATCATTGCTTTTAAGATTAAAAATGCATTAACAAATCATTGCTTTTAAGATTAAAATTCTAACTAAAATGTAGATTTTTTTTTTTTTAAATTCAAATAGTAGAGATAGAAATATAAAATCATATATTTGTGAAATTGAATTGCCTCAAGTGATTCAAATAAATAACGTTAGATAACATAAGTTCATGCTTTTATATATATATATCCTTGTTAGTAATAAATTTGGGAGAAGTCAAAAGGTTAATGACGGGAGGTGATGGTAAGAAAAACAAAAAGAATTATGAAGCGTTGCTTCTGTTAAAAGTCTTCATCGTAAGATATTTCGGGTAAGAAGGGAGTCATGGAAAGCGTCTGTGATGGATAAATACGTGCAAAGTGATGGAACACAACGTCACGCTAAAATAGGCCGTCCGATTTTAGCAAATACCATCCCTTTCCATTTAGTATTATAATTTCCTTTGTCGACTCAACCTCTTCACTTGGGTACCACCCCCACGTAATATTGTCCCCCAACTGAAAGTAACATCTAACAGAAACGAGTTATCTACATTTATCCATTTAATTTAGTAGATGAAACAAAATGTCAAGTGGATGGGGAAATGGGGGCAATAATGTTCAAGCATAAAAGTCGAGATGAAAAGGTATGTAAAATACCATGTGGTTGAAACAATTTGCTCGAAAAGGTGAACACTATGTTTTGCATTTTAATCCTACTTGTGGTCATGAACAAAAATTCTACATAGGGGTAGATATAAAGTGGAAGGCTAAAATGCTAATAGCTCAGTTGAGAACTAGCTCATACTGTTTGAGATGCGAAACGGGAAGATGGAAAATACCCAAAAAGGGGTGGTCAGATAGGATTCATTGTTTTCTGCTCTACGGGTTTAGTGAAGACAAAGTGGCACTACGTTATGGAGTGCAAAGCCTACGAGGACATTCGATACTGTTACTCAGATTTGTTAAAAGTCAAATCTTTAGTGGCTTTGTTTGAAGAGGAGAAGATTGTTAAAACAACAAGTTATTTGTCCCAAATACACAGCAAAAGAAACAAAATCAGCAAAAAGATTGAAAACAACAACAGGTAGTTTGGTGCGGCGGTTTTGCAATGTTGGCAGAGGCGTTCTCCCGATTTCATCTCTTGGATCCCATATACTGACCGGTCTCGTGGACGTAATTAAAATCATTCATTCATTCATATACCACTAAATTTGTATAGTCTTTGATTAGAGGTCTCTAAAGTCTTGGTTCAAATTAAACTAGATGATAGATAGTGAATGATTGATATCAGTCATCATCATTTTATTGTCGAAATTTTCAATTTAAGATTAAAGATTGAAAAACGTTAAAATAGAAAAAACTTTTACTACCTTCAATAAAATGTTAAAAAAAACTTTCATATCACTAATTTATAATTAAATATTAAACATTAAATTAAATTTTCTCCATATTCAATTAGATCTTTATAATCTCTATATCAAAAAAATATTACCATTTACTATCAAAATCTTATTTTTAATAACACTCAATCTACAATTTCAAAACCTCAATCATTCAACTTCTCCAATTACCTTCAAAACTACTTAACATCAATACTTATATTCAAAATAACAATCCAAGAAACGGGGAGCATTCTCCAAGAGAGTTGGATTTTGGAGTTTAGAGGTTAGGCGGCGCAGCAACAACGGGTTAAGGAAATGAGACAAGGATGGCCCACATGTAGGCCTAACAGCAGGCAAGGGTAACAAAAGTCCCAGTGCCCCCCATTGAAGGCTGGGTGTCTGTCATATAGAGATATATAAATTTGTTTTCCAAGGCTACCTTAGCTGATTAAACCAGACAAAAGCAATTATTCACGACAGATCGGCTAGTCCGAAGCCCTGTGACTTGTCAGCGAAGAAACCAAAGGAGCACTAGTTTATTTTACGCGTATAAACACGTCAGGGGGAGCAGAAACGCGGGGCAATGCGTTTTACGTCCCTATTGGAAAGTCAAAGTCAACGCTACAAGTAGCAATATGACAGAATAATCGACGTGATTGCAGGGAGGTTGAGGGGTCTTGTAAAAATACACGCTTTGTTTATTTATGGTGAATAGGTATGAGGGTGGTGTGCTTTTGTATGGTCAAATTAGGAGCCCATCAAAAAGAGGACAAGTTTGACAAATTGTACCCTCTAATTTTTTTTTAAGTCCTCGAGTTTGAGGCTATTTTTCTGGTCTATTTTAACTTTTGCATAACTACCTGAGAAGGTGGTGCTTGTGAATATCCTTTTATTGTTTCAATGTTTATTTTGTGGTGAGTTGTGTTAAAAATGTTGCATAGTGATTAGTATATTTTTGGCTATTATAATTTGTTTGAAGAATGCAGTATATTAGGAATTGGACTATGTAAGTTTAATGGTCATGATGATAGTTTTTCAATATATATATTAGGAATTGGACTATGTAAGTTTAATGGTCATGATGATAGTTTTTCAATATATATTTATATGATTTTTTTATACCGAGATCTTTAATTATATAAAAAATAGTATAATTTATATACAATTATATTTAAAAGCAATATAATTATATTCAAGATGGATTGTGAAAATCTCATATCACTAATTGACATATAATTTGTCAAATGAATTATTTGTAGAATAGAAATTAGTGTCATAATTTTCATTTTAAAGTGGTAGAAGAATGATTACTACTAGATTTTATGTAAAAAATTATAAATACTAAAATAATTATTTTTACTTGTCCTAGACAATAATTTAACAAATCAGTCATAAATTACCAAATCTAGGTTCCAAAAATCAAGAAAACTTTAATGTAATTTAAGAGGTAATGGTGGACAATACATTTGTTATCACTTCAAGTATATATTTGGTAGTTGACTTTTTAGGGATTTTTGTTATACATTTTTTGAGACAACTCTCCTCTTTTTTATATATATTCTCTATACATGTTTATATTTTGAGAATAAAAATGAGAGAATATTCATTGATTTGACAAACTTCAAACTCTTAAAACATATGTGAAGATGACCTCCTAATAGTTTGTGTTTTCAATGTCCATAGTTTCTCTATTTATAGTTAGACCATGTGTTTTATGAATCATGAATACCTAAGACATTTTAGTGTGATTTGTTAGTAACTATTAAATGTGACGAGCAATTAGAGCCATTTTTTTCTTATTTCTTTCATGTAGGTATAATGTAATGTTGAAAGTTCATGACAACAAAGAGAATTAGATATTGTGGCTTGCTTTCATTTTTATGGAGAGTACTAATCATTTCTCAAGCACACAATTGTCAAGCTATAAATTTGATTTAGCATCACCTATCATCCAACACATAATAACACATTTGTCTATAGTTGTTTTTCATTTGAAATTGAACTTGTAATACCCCTCTGTTTGGTCCTTTTGATCAAACAGTGTTATGCCCTTTTTTGTTGTACTTTTTGTTAGTACCTTGACTATGGTACTCAGCTTCTATTTGATTGCTATCTATAAAGCGACGTAAATATTATCTTTGGATGTGATGGTATTTTAATATGATGTTATCTTTATGGCATGTTTTGAATTAACATAAATGGATATTCGAATTAATGATGTTTATGCTTTGGATTATATTAATATGTTAGATTTGTTAGTTAGTTACATTGTATTGGTGAAGGGGACGGTATCGCATCACTCGCTTGTGAGCGCCCTACGATTCTGTGATTTCCTCTTCACAGTGTGCCTTATTTATGACATATTATTGCATGTGGATATACTCTTTGTTCGCAGGTTGACAGGTACAAGACATCGACTCCACCTGGTTTCACAGGTGTGAGTGTGTCCAATGCCCAATGGTATTCGATTGGGAGATAGTAGCTAGGTTTCCATGCCAAGTCGTCACCCTAGTCCTAGTGTGTCGTCTGGTGTTAGTCGAGTTATGTTGCTTTTATGTTGATCATCTTGCCTTGATATTATTTAATTGCAAGTTAAAAAGGGTAATTAAAAGGCTTAATGCATTTAAATTGTTGATTAATTTGATTTGGGATTATGTTGAAATGTAATTTATTTTATTATTAATTTAATTTAATTAATAAATAATTTAATCGTTGATTAAATCTATTTTATTAATTAATTAAAATTTATGATGTTGAAATAAGTTAAGTTGTTCATTTTGAAATTATTGTTATTTTGGTTGAATTTGAAAATTAAAAAAATAATAATAATAATAATATTTAAAAGTCAATTAGAAAATTTGAATTCAAAATTGGAAAAATGAGATATTTCTATTTTTGTTTTCTAAAATTGATGAGGGTGGTTGCACTAATATTTTGGAGATATTTTTGGAATTTCTTTATTATGGAAATTTTCTTCACAATTTTGGAGGATGAAGTTTTGAAATTTGAAAATAGAGGAGAGGAGGAATTGTTGCATTTTTGTGGGTTTTGGATTGAATTTGTGAAAATTGTTGATCTAAAGAGGGTATCAAAGCAAGGAGTTGGGCACCATCTGGATCTCCTCAAACACAAGATTACCAGGTTCATGTTATTTAAATTTTTATTGAAATTGAAAAGATTCATGTTTTTGGAATTGTTGTTTGCAAAATCATTGTTTGGAAACTTGAATGATTTATGTTTAAAAATAAACAAAATAAATCCATGTTAGATCTTACTTGCAAAACCTTGGAAAAACCTTTGTTTATGTTTGAATTTTCTTTAAAATAAAAGATAATCTTGACTGAAAATAGTTATTTTATAAAGGATTTTCCCCATTGTGTTCTGAAAATTCTTATTTGGAAATATATGTATATATAAATATATATACATATGCATATATATACTGATATATATAAGCATATATATATATATTAATTTATTGGGTCTCATTTTGGGATTACTGTCAAATTTGGGGGTTAAAATTTATAGCCTGGGAGCAAAATCGGATTAAAAAATTTGTAGATCGTTTGATATATGTTTTGAAAAAAATATATATTTTGTGGGGGGGGTTGGGGGCTCACCCCCACCACACCCCCATGGGAGGCGCATGGGGGGAGCTGCGCCCAGCACAACCCCCGCACCTGCTAACCGCCCAATGTGGTGCCTGTTTACACAGCCACCGCCACCGCCGTCAGTGGTTAGCTGTGTTGTGCACAGTGCCACCGGAGGTGGTGGCCAGCTGTGTACACAGCCACCATTGCCGTCGGCGGTGCCTTCCAAACCGCCGCCCTGTGTAAAACCCATGCGGACAAGAAACATGTGGCCACCCCAGCCCTAATTTGGTGAGCAGCCCGAGGGCAAGAGTGCCAAAATTTAGGTTGTTTTCTTTTTTTTATTAAAATATGTTTTAATATTTTAATATTATTATTTTTTTCATAATATTAGATATTAATATATATTATATGATAAAATATATATTAATATTTAATATTTAAATTATAATATTTATTATTATTATATATAAATTAAACGATCAAACGAATATATTTACAATATTCATATATTGAAATATTGAGCAAATGATTTGGTTAACATCATGATTTAAATATAATGGAGTGATTTAAAATATTGTGCTTTTAAGCAAATTATTGTTTTTATTTTGTTTAAGGTTAATATATTTAAAAAGCCAATTAATGGAGTTGTAAGAAATATGTTTAATTGCAAGGTTAATTGATTTCTTTTAAAATGATTTAGTTTATATAGAGGAAACAATTATTAATTCTATATTGTTATTTCCTGAATGGTTGAAATAAATGTTCATTTTATATTTATTTATTTTGCAATTAGAGAAAGAAATACTTGGTTGAAAATTTCATTTTTCGTCTGAAAGAGATGATATTTAATTCAGTTTTTCTTAAGGCAAATAAGTACTGAATGTTAGTACAAGAAATGGATTTAGAATATCTAAAGGTAGTTTATTTCATTTGTCTTCAATGAACATTCCCTTCGTGTTCTTGCTTTGGGAAAGGGGTTAAATGGGTGTTTAATTTATAAGTCTTCTAGATGGGGTTTTCAGTTATGTGGGTTGCCGTGTCATGTTTGGCAACTTATTGTGAGTTCCTTGGGTAGTGCATGGGAAGTTATCAGTTATTGACCCGGTTTCCATAAACGGGGGTGTTTTGTGCCTCCTTGGATTAGGAATGGACTATGTGAGTTGTGTCTCCTTGTAAGGAGTGACCTTGTTATGTGATTTGTTGCCTCCAGTGTTGGAGTGAGTTTCATTTTATGTCGCCTCATGTGAAAGGTGTGGTCGTGATATCTTGTTTGTTGCACTTTGTACCCTCGGTGATTGGATGGTGTGTGTGTTGTCAAGTAGAAGAGTGGCTTCTGTTAGGGGCCAGAGCCCAAAGAGGAAAGATTGGGTAACCTTCGGAAGTAGCTTAATCAAGTGAAACTAAATCAATACTAAGAAGATTAGGACTAACTTCTCACTAATCAAGATAAGTTGGCCTCACTCATAGACACAAGGGCTCGTTTAGACTTGGGATGAGTGGGAAGGCCTTGAATGGCAAGGTCATCTATCCTGTCTGTACATAAGGTATTTGATCCCGCATTAGTAAGTATGAGGGACAAGGATTGGTAGAGGCCACCAGGACAACCATTTATGTTGGCCGGAGCCTATGAAGATCCGCAGTGGGTAACTCATGATGAACTGTGTGATGATACTTTGTCTAAGACAACATTTGGTACTTGTTTATTGTGGGTATGGTTTTTGTAACATACCTGATGTGACCATGGTTGGTATTTGATTATGTGTGTATGGTTCTCATAACATTCTTGATTTGTTGTTTATCTAAAAGCATTGTGACCTTGTTAGAGTTGTACTCGTGATGTACTAGTGTTGTACTTGTGTGGTACAGGTGTTTGGTTGTGTTACTGGGTTCAGTTATGTTTTAGCTTGTGTCTAGAGGTAGATGGTCTTGGCTAGGATTCCTTGTTGCTATCTCCTAGCACGGGGGGTGGGCCTTTGGGTTCCACTTGGTTGGGTGGCGTGCACCTAAATCCGTTGGGTTCTTTCTTCATGTTCATGTGGATGAGATTTTCAGTCGAAGAGCTCATGGGATTCAGTTTCAATTCTTGCTTTATTTCATTTCAGTTATCCTTGTAATTTTTACCCCTCAGTTGTTATTGAGGTGGAGGTTGTAATTGTAATCTTATTTATTGGACTTGCCTCATTCGGGGAATGAGTGTTGTAACCTTATTTTTTAATGAATGGATTAATGAATTTGAAAGTTGTCTCTTATGCTTGATGTAAATCATCTTAATCGGAATGTATGTGTTTATTATTATTTAAATAATTGGCATGGTTTAAATTCATGTTTTTTGTTGAGGTTCTATATAACCTCTGTCTCATAACCTTAGAGGTTGTTGGCTTTAGTTAGTTAACTTGCTTAATAATTGTGCTTAAACAAAAAGAAAATAGTTTGTTTAAGTAGTTGTTTGCAACTTCCTCTAGGGTTGCGTGGCAGGGCGTTATAGAACTTACTGTCAATTTTTTCTCAAAAATGCAACATGCTATTGGTCTACCCATTAGTTTTAATATTTTTTTATGTATTCCCACTAAATCATTTGTTACAAACAACTACATCGATGAATATAATGTATCGTGTTTTTTGTCATTAGTGTATGACATGTGGAATTCCCAATTTATTTGTGTTGTCTCAACATTTCTTGTATTTTAAGAAGGTTGTAAATTTTGATTTGGACAAGTTTATCCCCATGTTGTCAAGTGTGACCACTATTTGAAAGTTTCTCTTAAGTTCTATCTCATATGAAAACCCAGCATATATTGGAATGTTATGTACGGTGGCAATTAGCCTAGGTCACCAATAATAATAAATGAAATACTTACTCTTGGAAAGTTGATAAAGCTTAACCTTGAAGAGGATTCATGTATTTTATTGATATGTGATGTGTCGAATGAATGGTTGATGTATAGATGTTGAAAGCAACCACACCTATTGGGGGAGAAAAATAAAAGGTTTTTATACATGAGGTGCATTTTTTAGATTTTTATTTGAATGTTATTAATCAAATGTGATTTTCCTTGTTCCTAAAATTCTTTATATGATCATTAGAAGTGGTGGTTACATTTAAAAACTAAGAAGAATGATTCACAATAATGTTGAAAGTATTTTTTTAATCTAAAGATAGGTTGTCCTTCATGGTTCTTAAGTTGGTTTCAATTTATTCAACTTGGTGTGTTGAATAGTTTTATCCAATGAATGCAACATTATACATCAAGAAGTGGGAAATTTTATTGGAAATCCAATTGTATCTTGTGTCAAATTGTTAATACCCAAGCATATCTAGATCATATCAATAACATTATTCCCTGGGTGAAAGTAAGATAAAATCTACCACTCCATTGCATCATGGTGTTCTCTATCTTTTGGTTCATCAAACATGAGTCTTTCATCATTGTCAATATTTGATTTTGGAGGTATCTAATTAATATGTCATGCATGGTATTTGTGCTATACATGTCTTCCCATCAAGTGATAATATATTTCCTAAATAATGTAATTTCATCAAGAATGTTGTGAAAAGGAAGGTACAATAGAAGGTCACTCCAACAAAAAGGATCAAACATATTAGTGTCTTTAGAAGGAATAGTTGTGAAATAAGGTGAGAATAAACAATTTTTGAACTCTCTCTTTTTGTCCTCTTGTAGATTGTGTGGGACTTGGATGGGCAATTCTAATTCCTCCTATATTCAACCAATGATAATATTTTGATGTTGTATTTTGAGCCATATATATTTCAATGAAACTTGACATAGTTACTGTATATTCTTGAGTTGAAGGTGCATGACACAAAGATTTCCTATTGATATTTAAAGAACCAATGGAATGACTACATATTTTTAGTGGCATTTATAACTAGTAGGATTCTTATTCACTAATATCATGATCAACCATACTCTTAGTTATGAACATGAAAAATGTGGCTGAAGTTGGTAGTTTTTTAATTTTTTAGAGAAGGATTTTAAAAGTTAGTTATAGCTTTCAAACCTATACTATGCTTTTGTTTCATACTTGGAAATGTATTTGAGAAACATGTGACAATAAAATAGGTTGGATATCAATATTTGCATGTCACATTGATAAAACTATTAGGTTGTCGATGTTCATCCTATCATCATTTTGTGTAGGTAAAAATATTGTGTGGGAACTATCATTTGTAACTAAAGTAGACAATGCCTCTAAATACCAAGGATATTTCTAATAACATCACAATTTGATGATCCCTTTCTCTACAAGCATGTTTATTTACTACAAATTTAGTGTATCATTGAACATGATTTACTAACTCTATGTAATTTAGAAAGGGGTTGGATGTAAGGATTAATGGTGTATCCAATAAGGAAGGGTCATCGAGGATGGATTAGTGCACCATTTATTTGATTTGACTATTTTTTATGGTTTGCATGATAAAACATACATATTTGTGTATTGTACAACATTATGAACTACTTCTAGAATATTCAAATTATGGAATATTTCATTATTTAATATTACATCATTTGTATTTGATTAATAATATATCTTTTATTATTAACCTTATATAACTTATAGCTATTTGAAATAGTTATAAGTTAGGTGGTTGGATATGCTCGACTTGGATATTTACCAACATATATCCTATATACATTGGTTCATCTTATAATAAAACTTTGCTAGTTATTTTTGCAAATTAATATGGTATTAGAGAAATTTAATTTTGTGATATGAAGAACAAGTTGTAGGTATGTGAAGGAGAGTTAGTGTTGCATCCAAGGCATACAAACTATTTTCTTCTTGTTTCTCACATCCAAGAGATTTTTAAACCTTTTTTCTAAAATTTATATATTATTTTGAGGTATTCCATCATTTTTGGGCATGAATATTATTGTTGGGCATTTTAAATTTGTTTTTGGGCATCAAATCCATTGCTAGTAGTTTTTTATTACTGAATGTTCAAAATAAACCTTGGTTATTTAATTCCTTTGTTGGACATCTAAAATCATTTTCAAGCATCTAAAATCATTTCTAGGCATATTTATATGCTTTTAACTTTCAAATGAGGTGCTAAAAATGTCATTTGACATATTAAATCTCAATTCCTTGGCCATGGGAGTTTTTTGGATGTGGAAAGTGTCAATGCACATCATTTTATGAATATTTAATTGAAATCTTCTATGTTGGTCTAGTGAAAGTCAATTTTTATTGTTAAGATTCCAAAAAAAATAGAAAAATGTTATGAATATGAAAAATTGAAGATCAATCTGGATGAATAAAGGTGCATTTTTTATTATTTGTCTTGTGCTGTTTTTTTGGAAAACCTAAATATTTTTGGAAGCAATCAAACTTTAAAATAGAAAAGAATTAAAATGATAACCATTATAGAATTTTATTTTTTAATTCTTTTCACATTGTAAAAGTTAAAATAATAGTGCAAATTAAAAATTTAGTGTAGAAAAATGTATCCCTTTACATTTTCACACTTGTTTGGGCCCCCCTAATTAAATTGGACTTAATAATGCCTTAATTTAGTGTCGAAAAATGTATCATTGTACATTTTCACACTTGTTTGGGCCCTCTTAATTAAATTGAGCTTAATTATTCCTTAATAAGCCATTTTATTCATTTACGAGACTAATAAATTACATTTTCCAAAGGGGAAACCTGACAATAGTTAATGCCAATATATAACACTTTACCTTGAGCAATGTGTGTTCCAAGAATAGGGACCTGGGACCCATTTTCCCATGGGAGAATGGGTCCTCCCTAGACCTTTGGACCTAAATTTAGATTATGTTTTTGGTTGTATTTTAACATATATCCAAATCTATATTTCAATGTCAGCTTGTAATATTTGAATTTCGAGAAATTAAGGGTACATACCTATAAATACAAGGTTATTTAACTAAGTTTCACCTAGACTTTAATGAGCATATTCAAGTGAGAAAAAGTATATCAAAGTTGATGGTCAAGAGTATTCAAGAGAAGATATTATCAAATCTTTATTGCAGCAATCAAGATCCATCCATCATGTCAAAATCTTCTTGCATCATGCATGTTTTTGGAGCTAACATTGTGATGTAGGTTTCAAGATCAAGTTCAAGAATTCAAAGCATTATTTGAAGTATCAAGATCCACATCGAATTCAACGATTTCATGCAAGTTGCAGACCTTCCAAGATCTCCATTACCAAGTTTTTTACAAGGGTTTGTTGAGTGGTAACATAACATTGTTCATTCTTCATTCCCTCCATGTTTTATTTCATTTTAAGGTTTGATTACCAAAATGAAGTTTGACCAAGGCAAACCCCCATTCACCCAAAACAAACATTTTTTCTCTCTTGTGTGTGTTACAGATTTAGGTTGGAGAAGAATTGAAGACCTCTTTAAGTGCAAGATTGGAAAAGTTGCAAAAGTTATCAAAGTTGTCATCAAATCACAAAATCTAACCTACAAATCTAATTTCTAACTTTCTAACACTGAAACCTAGACAAATCAGAAGCTACGGATCGGCATCAGAGGCTCTCGAAAGTTGCAAAAAAACCCTGACAAAAGACCCATTCATCCATGGGCGAATGAGTCATAATTTTCCTTCAGAAACTGACTTTTGGTGACTGGTAAACACCTTTCTGCCCTTCTCAGATTTGCAATCTATTTTTTAGTTTTTTTAATATTGAGTTTAATATTTTTGTTTCAAGTTTGAATTGGTATAATTTGGTTGATTTTCTATTTTTAGTTTTTCTCCTAAAAGTGTTGTTTGACCTTGACCCCCATCCTCCAAACATAAGGAAATTTGAAGATTCTCACATTGGATTGATTCACCTAAGGGTTTTTAATGAATTCATTGTGGGGATCTCATTTTCTAATGAAATAAAGGAAAATAGGTCCATCTACATCTCAAATTGGGGGAACCCCTTTCTTCCCCTAACCCTATTTTGTGTTGTTTCATTCTAGTGAACTTGACAGCATCATACTTTTTTTTTATTAAATTGGAGTCCATTTTCAACCCTAGATCTAGGATTTGTGTTACTTTGCTTTACATTGCATTGATTTGCATCTTATTTAGGGTTGTTTATTTTCATTATTTTGCATCTCATTTAGGGTTTTAGGCTTGCATTTTGCATGCTTTAAAATTTGGAAAATTCAAAAATCTCAGTCCTTTTGCATAGTGTTTACATAACATTGCATGTTCAGTCATTTAAATCACAAAATTGAATCAAAATTGCATCTTAAATTAGGTATTTTTTCTTATCATTTAGCATCAATTTTCACTTACATTTAGACCTAATTTTCCAAAAATTTGAAATTGTAACTTCTTGTTTGAAATCGGAATCTGAAAAACATAAAAATTAACTCAAAAATATGTAAATCAATTTTTCAAAACCCTAAAGTGAGACCCATTCACCCATGGGCAAATGAGTCCCTCATCAAGTCTTTTTCTAAATTTTTGAGCATCAAAACTACTGTTTTTGCATTATGTATTCTTGCATTTAGTTTGTTGTTTCAATTTCCAAAAACTTTGTTATCTAAAATTATTCATATTAAGGTTAATTTATCAAATTTGGTGCATTATTTGAATTGAAATTTCCATCTAAAAAGACATGATTTTTAAGTTTTTGCATAGCATAATAAAAAATTATCTTGCTTCAAATCTGAAAATTTGTAATCTCTTTGCATTTCAATTCATTCTTGCATAATGGACATGTGTATTAGTAATATATGGAATTCCTTAACATCTTTGGTTGATGTATGAATTTGTGTGTTTGGTAATGATCCTAATGCAATAGAACCTAATCATGCTCAACCAACCCCTAATGAGTGTCCTCGTGAAGTTCACATCTTAGGTGAAGATGGTGAAAGAATGCATAATTTTATAGGTAATTGCCTTGAAAACCTTGAGAACAATGCATCATTTTACCCTTTCGTGCAACAGCCAACACCTCCTATTATTCCACCATTGGAGATGTTTAGTCTTACATCTTGAGATTGAGACACAAACTAATCCTAAACCTCCAACCATGAGTGAACCTAGTATCTCTAACCAAGTGCATACTCATCCATCTTACGTTAATAAAGTCACCAACACACCCATCAACCTAGAAGAGACTTATGGCCAAGGATTTAAGATGTTAGCTAAACAAGGATGTGACAAAAAAAATGAGAATGAGATTCATAAGTTGTTAGAAAAAATCCCAATAGAAGATATTAAGGGACTAGGATATCAAGATCCTCCTCCCTTCACATCTTCTACGGAAACAAGTGGCCTCTATCATAATGAATAAATCCCTCACAAGGATGATAGGATCATCTTAGGTCCTCCTCTGAATCCACCTCAACAAGCTGCTCAAACAAGTAAGAAATCCAAACCCTATAAAGTCAAAGAATTTTCATTACTACATACTAAAACAGAAATTGAATGATAAATGGAACAACTTCTTCATCTAGGATGGATTAAACTGCCACCACCCAGTAGAAGCAAAAAGAGTAAAAACATGAATTATTGTGCATATCATAGAGCTCTTAGAATTTTATTGATGAGTGTCATGCCTTAAAGATGATATTTAGTGATTTTATTCCTCCCAACATTTCTTATGACAACATAATTGGATAGAAATTACATGAACTTTGCTCCTTGTCATGTGATAGTTGTAGGATCATAGCACACTCACTATTACATGTTTTGCATTCATTCCAAATAATTTTCTATATTGTAAGGAGATCATTATCACCACCCATCTCGGCTCATCCTTGTCCTACACTTAGTGGGGGAAAGGATTTGGATATGCCTTGTCCTAGTTTGGCACTAGATTTTATCCCTTTGGCTAGTTGCCAGCCTTCTGCATATGACGAACAAGATTAGGATGTGGACGGCCTGCTATAGGTTGACTTGCATGTGCCTTACTAGTCTTTTTCTTTCTTTTCTTTTCATGTTCTTTGTGTGATTGCATGTGCGTAATGTGATCCCTCGTACCATTCTGTTTGTTAATGTCTTTATGTGAATTCCTCTATTTGTACCTTCATTCTTCTATATTTTGTAAACATTTTATTTTTTCTTTTGTCTTGTGTTTTCCTTTTGGGGATGACACAAGGCGTCAAGATATTTAGGTCTCTTCCATGCTGACCCAAAAGGCTTTTCTTCATTTTTTCTCTCTATGTGTCATTCTTCAAGTTTCATGAGTTATTTGGGGAATGATGACATTTTCGAGCTCTATAATATCATTGTAGCAAAGACATATGTTGACCCTAAATCCATGGATCCCTTATGTATTTTGGGATTTCATTTTAGGGGCAACCACTTTTTCATGACTTAGCTACATTTGGAAACATATGCTTGACATAGGGTTTTACAAATAAGCTCTAATGTATTGTTTAGCATTTATCATTTGTTACTTAAAAGTAATTTTTCACAGCATGGTGTTTAGCAATTTCTCTAAAGTGGGGGCTTACATTGGCATTATCATTTTGAAATTTTGACTACATGTTATATTTCATATTCTGGTCTTCTTACTTCACATGATGTGTCTTCTTCTTGGTGGTTTCATTGGGGTTGATGTCCTCCAAGAGTTTTCCCTTTCATGGCATACGACATTCCTCTTCATGGTGATGCTACACATTGCATTCCCTAAGTTGTGAATCTTTTATCCTAGACTTTGTCCTCTCTTGGAGACATTAGGCACGATGTTCCCTAAGAGGAGACCTTACATGAACTAAGTAAAACCCCTTTCCACGTGCCTTATCCTATTTGCATTGTGTTCATAATTATTTAGCATAACATAGCTTGCTAAACTTATGAAGCTCAAAGTTCATATTTTGGTGGTGCCTTATCAAAATTATCAAAGGTATAGCTTTGGTATGGTTAATACAATGAGAACCTGTAGACCTGGCATGACTTTCTCATTGTACTATGAGAGCTTGTAGACCTGGCATGGCTTTCTCACTTAGTCACTTTTGGGGGCTTACCTAGTGGACAGCGGATTTCACTAGCTCACGTGAGTTTGCATAGTCGACAGTGAGTTTTACTTGTAAAATTTTTTTTCAAACAAACAGCTAAGGCTTGATCCATCCATTTTTCCTTTTCTTCCTTTGATTCTTTGACATTGTATGATTGAGTATCTTGTCATTGTTGCATATATATATGTTTAACATAGGCATGTGTATCCTTGTACCTTTGTTGGTTTTTCCATGAGATATTAGATCTTAGGGGCTTGATCATCCTCCTTGACCTTTGTCATCTTATCTTTTGAAAAATTGTACAATAAGACCTCTCTTTATTGTCTACTTTAGTGTGAGTTTGGCATAGGGTCATCCTCTCACTAAAGTGGGGGCTAAATGTAGTGTAGAAAAATGTATCCCTTTACATTTTCACATTTGTTTGGGTCCTCCTAATTAAATTAGACTTAATAATGCTTTAATTTAGTGTTGGAAAATGTATCCCTATAAATTTTCACACTTGTTTGGGCCCTCTTAATTAAATGAGGCTTAATTATGCCTTAATAATCCCTTTTATTCATTTACAAGCCTAATAAATTACATTTTCTGAAGGGGAAACCTAAAAATAATTAATGCCAATACATAACACTTTACCTTGAGCAATGTATGTTCCAGGAATAGGGACCTAGGACCCATTCACCCATAGGCGAATGGGTCCTCCCTAGACCTTTGGACCTAAACTTAAATTATATTTTTGGTGGTATTTTAACATATCCAAATCCATATTTCAATGTCGGCTTGTAATATTTGAATTTTAGGAAATTAAGAATGCATACCTATAAATACAAGGTTATTTAACTAAGTTTCACCTAGACTTTCATGAGCATATTCAAGTGAGAAAAATTGTAGCAAATTTTATGATCAAGAGCATTCAAGAGTATATATTATCAAAGATTTATTGTAGTAATCAAGATCCATCCATAATGTCAAATTCTTCTTGCATCATGCATGTTTTTGGAGCTAACATTGTGATGTAGGTTTCAAGATCAAGTTCAAGCATTCCAAGCATTCCAAGCATTATTTCGAGTATCAAGATTGACATCCAATCCATCCATTTCATGCAAGTTGTAGACCTTCCAAGATCTCCATTACCAAGGTTTTTACAAGGGCTTGTTGAGTGGTAACATAACATTGTTCATTCTTCATTCCCTTCATGCTCTATTTCATTTCAAAGTTTGATTACCAAAATGGTGTTTGAAAAAGGCAAACCCCTATTCATCGAAAAAAAACACTTTTTTTTCTCTCCAGTGTGTGTTGCAAAATTTAGGTTGGAGAAGGATTGAAGACCTCTTGAAATGAGAGATTGGAAAAGTTGTCAAAGTTATCGTAAAATCACGAAATCTAACCTACAAATATGATTTTTGACTTTCCGACATTGAAACTTGGACAAATTAGAAGCTACAGATCAGCATCAGAGGCTCCCAAAAGTTGTAGAAAAACCTTGACAAAAGGCCCATTTTCCCATGGGCGAATGGGTCCTATTTTGCCTTCAAAAACTGACTTTTGGTGACTAGTAAATAGCTTTTTTCCCTCCTCAGATCTACAATTTGTTTTGTGGTTAGATGCTAATATTGAGTTTAATATTTTTGTTTCAAGTTTGAATTGGTATAATTTGGTTGATTTACTATTTTTAGTTTTTCGAGCCCAAAAGTGTTGCTTGACCTTGAGCCCCATCGTCCAAACATAAGGAAATCTAAAGATTCCCACATTGGGTTGATTCACTTAAGGGTTGTTAATCAATTCATTGTGGGGATCTCATTTCCTAACCCCTTTTTTCCCCTAACCCTTATTTTTTTGTTTCATTGATATATTTCTATTCATTTAAAAACTATATATATATATATTAGGAATTAGGTAGCCCCCTTATAAACTGCAGTGCACCTGGTAAAAAAATTTCACATGATAAGTGGTGTTGGCATGGCATGCCCTCTGGTACCATGGGGAGAGGGGGAGACTATAACTCATGACCTCTTGCCTACAATAGGATACTTTATCCAATCAAACCCCAGGTCCCTGGCCCCCATTTGAAAACTATATTATTATTTAATTACACTTATATTGTTTGGAGAAGATTTGTATAATTTTTTTAACAAATTTAAACAAAAACTAGTGGGGAGATATATGGGTTACAAATAGAGATAGAAGGATCCTCAAAACTTGTCAAAATGATTTCTAGTGCTCCCAAATCTATGCTTCCTAACTCTCAACTTTTAAGAGAGACAACTATTTTTTTTCGAAAACAAATGTAAATTTACGCAACTTGAGCTTGAAGACTTGTGGGACATAAGACCTCTATAAATATCACCAAACCTACACATACTAGCGCTAATGAAATTAGATTAGACAAGGCCAATCAAAAGGTCAAAATCATTTAATTTTTTGGATTCTTTGATGAGATTCAACCTCACATTATAACTACCACCACTTCCAAAGATGCTTGGAAGTGTCTCAAAATAGTTTATGAAGCCAAAAACAAAATCAAATTCTTAATTTGTAATGTCAATTACATTTTCTACAAATGCAAAGTGATAAAAAAAGTAGAGAATTTCTTTAAAAGAGTTGCAAATATTGGGACATCACTACAAGAATTGGGGGAAGATGTATTTAATTAATCTCGTGTACCCATTGTCTTGAGAGATCTACCCCGTTCATTCTATGTATTTGTCACTTGTCTCAATGTTGCTAAAAAAATTCCATATTTTGAAGAGTTAGTAAATTTTCCTCAACAATAAAAAGTAATTCATGGTGAGACTTCTGACTTCCAGAGCAACCAAACCCTCACATCAAAACAAAAGGGAAAATAACTTGAATGTTAGAATGGTCCATTAGGTTCCTCAAAATCACACCAAGAAAACTCTTCCACAAATAAAATAAGTTTCTCCTTTATGGAAGAAAGGGACATGATCTCCAAGATTGCTAGTACAAGGTGCTCTCACAATAGTGCACGTCCTACTTTTTGACCAAAGTGGGACATTGAAATCAACATTTTTTGTAAGCGTGGATAAGGTGTAAAGCACAAAACACACTTCTTAATAAGACATTATATGAAAGACAAAGCTAAATGAATCAAATCAAAGCAATAATCTATTGTATGTGTCATATTGTTCTCTATCTCCAAAGATTTATTAAACCACTATTTCTCTCAGATCAAGAGTGCACTATAATTGTTAAAATGGCAATTCAAAGAATGAGATGGATGCTAATGCAATGATATGGAGCTAAATGTGATAATACTAGATGATAAAGAAACTAAACTAGCATGAATTGATATGAAACAGATAAATGCAGCTACAGGAGGCAGCCATGATGTGAAAGCTTGATTGCTGGATATTGGATGTTTGAATTCCTACAGAGTAAGAGTGCATAAGTTAGATTATCTTGATCCTTTTCTTGGTTCAAAGAGGTTGTATTTATAGATTTCCTGGCTGTAGAAATGCACAGGGAAGACATTGAGAGGCTTGGATTCAATCTGGAGGATTGAATGGTGAAAGATGGAGGAGATTGAGAGAATTTTGGTGATTGTTTCTACCCATGAAAACACCAGGCAAGAGAAGAGGAAAGATTGATGGAGGAGGATTGAGAGAAGAATTTGGAATTGGTCTCCAATTTGTCTCCAAAACTTCCCATGAAGTTTCAAAGCATTAATTGTGACATATTTTAGACATAAATTAGACATAGGATATCTAATTCATTTTTGAGGAGATATAGATGGAATATTATTTATGCTTTTATTCAAATATTTTAAATTAGCAAAAGAAGGATAAATAATTTAATAAAACGAACTATAGAAGTTGTTTATTAATTTAAACAGAAGAATACGACAATTAATCAATAAAGTGTTTAATCTTTATTTAATTAATTTAAGATCGATGTGATAGAATAAAATAGGGATTTGATAATTAAATCAAACAAAGTATTTAATTTTGTTTATTTAATTAAGATGAATTTAAATGTGAACTATATAAATAAATATTTCTATTTATTCAATAGTAGAGGAAATTAGGATAATTAATCAAATAATTTGTATTTAATTAATCAGATGCTCCAGACGAATTTTAGGTGTATACATTTTTAACCATATTTTTATTTTCTATCACCCAAAGCAACTAAACCAAATTAAGAATTTGAAGATGATATGAACTAATTATTTTTTAGATTTTGTGTGTATATTTAAGTGTAATTTTTTTTAAAAATAACAAATGATTTTTGAAGCTTTTTGTAAGTTTTAATAACTTGTTATTTAAATAGTTAACATCATTTTTAAATAGTGACATTTATTCCATATCACATAATTTTTTTACAAAAAAGGATAAAGTTATAAATTCTTAAACATAGACTGGTAACACCAATATCTATTGCACAAACATTTTTCCATAATTTTGTTACATAATTTTTTATTAATTTTTTAAGTGAGATTATTATAATTTAGATATAGGTTTATTCCATATCACATTTTTTATATATATCTAAATTAACTTCTTTTTTTCTTTATTGGAATAAGGACATCAATCTTTATTGCACAAATGTTTAAAAAAAATATATCATTTTTTTTAATTTTTAAATGTGTAGAACAAATACCTTGATGTTTGGTGCAAAACCTATATTTAAAATTGTGAAGTTTTTCCTTGTACTTCAAGGGTAAAATAGTTCAACTTATTGATTTCACACATGAAGATAAGGCCCTTACAATCAAGCATCCACTACTCTTTAGCATTGAAAATTCGCTATCTTCTTGTATTAAGAGAAATATGGTGTTATGAATTCCTCCCTTGTATAAAAAAATATTTGATCCAATTGTCTTGTTAAGAAACAACATTGGGCTTTTATTTGTTCTATAGAAGCGCCAACCTCTAGTCTCTTAAAATTATTTAACACTAATCTATGTGGACCTATTCCCTCAAATCATACTAATGCTTATTATTTATTCTCTTTGTGGATGATTTTTCAAGAAAAGAGTGATTCTATTGTTTGGCGAGCATAAAGATCAAACATTTGAGAAATCAAATTAATTTTGAGCCCTTATAGAAAAGTATTTGTTACACCCCAATTTTTTAATTACTATTTACTATTACTATGTAGGGTGAAATGTGAATGTAATGTGAATAATGGAGATGAATAAATTATGCTTATACCTTGTTGTCAATGTGAATACTATCTCATTTGATGTTCAATTAATGTTATTTCATGGGGAAATATTGCATATATGTGAATGGATAGCTATTGAATTATTATTCTAACTCTAACTCTGGATATGCATTACGTATATTGCATATTTTGTGAACAGTTGACTATCATGGGCATGTGTTAGTGTTGCAGGTGAATGTTCATTCCTCCAAGCGGAGGGGAAGTATCACTCAAAAGAAGATATTGGTTGAATAACCAGTAACATAAACTATTTGAGCATACACACACCACAGTAGATTGGTTGAGTCTAGATATAGAAGTGGGAAGTTGGTAAGTCATCCCTAGTTTGAAGTATCTGTATTAGTAAAGGCCTTGTTTACTATTGAGTGTGTTATTGGGTGATGTTTATCTGGTTGAGCTTTTTAGACCTTCCTTATTTTACTATGCTTGACTGTATGGTTGAAAGAGTATTTGGGATATATGCATATGTCGGCATACATGTATGATGGATATATGAGATGTCCATACGAATATGATGGCATATGTATAAGATATGCATATATGTTTATAAATGTTTGTTATGATGTTTGTGTGAGTATTTAATCACGTGGTCATGATAATTCGACTAACATGATGCTATATAATTTTTAAATATATATGTACAAATACACACATAAGCGTAAAAACTTAATAGAGGAGTGTGTATATACATATATATTTATATATATAATATATATTACTATTGTGCGTGAATGCTTACCTGTTAGTATTCATTTGTATTCTGAATGAGTACATACTAGATTGACTTTGGATATAAATATATATATATATCAGTACATATATATGCATATACATATATACATGCGGGATAGTGTTAATGTTATTTATTGACATGCAAATATATAGATGCATATATAAATGTATATATTTATAACCATATGATGCTATTATGTGTTTGAGGTTTATGTATCTTGATCTATTCATCGATACATATTGATGTAAAAAGTATACATGTATATGAGTATATACATACATTGATCCGTGTTGAGAGAATAATCATACGCATGTATGTGTAAGTAGAAATACTTACAAATCTACTCACATGAGGGATCAATTATATATATGAATATATATACTTAAATGAATGCATGTATCAACGAGGATATGATATGATAAGGGTATGTGTAGGATCATCATGAAAAAAACAGGCCCTTAAGTGGCAATAAAAAGACAAAAAATCAGAGTTAGACAACTTGACGTAAACATTTGAATAATTTATCTATATTATTTCAAAAAAATGTAAAAATAGAATATGTAGAAAATTGAATGTAGTTTCTAAACTACTAGACCTTTATTTTAAAAAAAAAATCTATTCGGTGAAAATTTGAAATTTCAATGCAGTAGTATTTAAATTTCAGGGTAAAAATAAGAAGTAGGTGTCTGTCTGACCACCCTAACCAAAATAAAATGATAATATTTTTTTTTAATATTTTAGATATAAGTAGAGGACGCATTTCCCAATGTGATGCATATTTTTTTATAATTTTTTTCCATGTAAATAATTAATTATGAAATTTTTATTACAACTTTTTAAAAATATAAAAGCTCGTCTGTCTAACCACCTTAACTTGGTCAAAAATTCATGAAATTATTATTATTTTTTTTTAATCCTATAGTATGAGGAGCATAGAATGTGACGCATGTTTCAGATTCAAAAAATGTTATACCATTTGAAATTTATAGATTTTTTTCAATCATCCTATCAATCAAGACTTTATTCATAATTCTAATAGAAAATGAATAATAATTATTTATTAAATTAAAAGTAAAGAATAATTTATATTGGTGGAAAGCTTAGAATCTCCTCTAAAAACCCTTTTCGTTTCATCAATTTTGGGTAAAAAAAAGTCGTCAACCACATGGGCCATCATATGGCTTACATATCGCCACTTTTTGGCCCATCATGATCCTGCACATGCCCATAAGGGAAACCTGATATGTGTGAACACATTAAATATGTATATGTAAGTATATGTGTATATATATATATGTCCATAGGGTATCATTTATGGATAAATGATAGAAGGGATACATACACTCGTATACCAAATGATTGTAGGAGAAATAATTTGGTAAAAAATAGATTATGTTTATATTTAGGTGTTGCTTGGCAATTAATACTTATGAAAGCTTTGAGGAAATATATATATATATTATATATAAGGAATATGTTATAGTATATATATACAAATATATATAGTAGATATATATATTATATATGATAAGTGGTAAATAGCTCTATATATATCTATAAATATATGTTATGCAGATTATATGGAGGTTTATTGAAAATAAAATAGGTTTGGATAGACCAAGGATAGAGAAATATGTGATGACGCAATACATATGTGTGCAGCACTAAGAGGTAAATCTTATACCTGTAACATTGTAATATTAGTTTTAAATTGTTGTTTAGGCATAACCTATAGGAGGTGTAACCAGCACGTAAGTCTTATAAAGACTTAGTCAACGTATCAAATAAAATTCATAGGGAACTTGATTGGCATGCATGGGGACACCAAGTATCAATGTCTATACTGATAATTGAGGCTGGTAGAAATAGCTTATGACTATTTTGTGAAGTCGATTCTCACTCTTTCTGCCACGCGATATGAAACACTTTATTGCATTTTGAGTTGTTGTATGATGTCAATGGACTTAGTTGATGCCTTAGTAAAGATCATCTTTGACTTAGTAAATGTATTTGCTATGATACTTACATATGTTGGAGACTTTTTCCAATGTATTTATCAACTTAAGCCGATTCATCTCCTATGCAAGTCGATGGATTCTTGTTGTTAAGAATTGGTAGTTGACTATTTCTTTTGGAAATGAAACCGCACCAAACAAGAGGGATTGTGGTTGAAGTTGGCACAACCTCCGGAAACCAGAGTGTTGTGGATGTATTCAATTTGAATTGAACATATGTAGATTGAATAAGTCTTTAGATTGCTTTCAATAAGCAAGTCAACCTGTAGGTGTTTATGTTGAGTATTAAGCTAGGAAGTTGCCACCTTTTTGTTGTGTTTCATGTGTTGCTTTGCATGGATCTTGTTGTCCATTAACATGCCTAAACTGTAGGCTATGAGGTTATCAATTTTTTTTATCAATAGCTGAGCCATTTCATTTGGAAGGGACACATTCTTCCACCAGATTACGCATCTTTTGCAATTCCTTATTCTACATTATTTCTAGTCATACTTTGTTTTACATTGTGAGAGGGAAAGGGAGTGAGTTCTATTGAGTTTGTGAGGAAATTTTTTTGAGAGGATTAAGATATCAACTTGAGAGATAGATTTTCTTTGTGACATTCTTGAGAAGATATTTATCAAGCTTGTTTATGTTGGAAAGGGTTGCATTGATGCCATTTGTTTGGATAAGCAATAACAGGCATGGGGATCCCTTCTTTTTTTTATTTTACTTTTGAATGACTTGTCTTGCATGCATGGTTGAGATGTCTTTTCTAGTATGTGCATTAGAGAAATTAGAGTATTTTGAAAAGGAAATTGAAGCTTTTATGTTGTTTTTTTCATGTGTTTTTAAGTACTCCATAGTAGGAGATGGGTGTTTATCATAGGTATTATATACTAGGCTTGATTGACCACAAAATGCACATATGGTACACTTAGCTAAGTTATTGATTTAACTAGGAAAGCTTGTGTTTACTCCTAGGATAGATAATCTAGTATAGGAGGGAGCTTGTGTACTTACTTGTAAATTAGGTTTATTCCAAGTATGTAGCTTATCTTTCGGATGATATAATATCCATTGAATGAAATACCTAGCTTGTGTACTTACTTGTTAAGTAGGTTTATTCCAAGTAGATTAATATGGTGATAGGTTATCTCTGAGATTAAGGACTATCCATTGAAGGAAATACTTATGCATAGTTTAAGATAGCCTTAATTAAAATAGACCTTGAGTAGTGTATGTGATAGATGACTTCATTTGAAGTGTTTAATGAGAAAACTTTGGCCAAAGTAGTGTGAATGTCTGAGACTCCACTCTAGATTGTGTGACTATTGAGACTACACTGTCAATTCACTGTGATCCAGTATGACATGCTAGTTCAAGATTATGGGATTATAAGGTTCTAGTTATTTAGGACACATCACTATGCTCAGTTGGTTTTCGTTATCATTTACTCTACCAATCTCTTCATAGAAGGTAAGGGCCATCTATCGAATGATAGATGTGTGGGGGACCACATTATGAGTCAGTGGTTGGCAGAAAAGTGCTTGAGTGATGCTTCTCTTCCACAGCAGGTGACAGAAGAACCAAGATTTGAAAGGAAGGATCCTAGACCATCTTACAACTATTTGTTCTAAAGCTCATTGGATTTATGCATGTAAATGTATGCATTATTTTATTATAGTAACTTGTGAAGTTATTGTAATGAAATGGAATCTTGATTGTAATTTTTTATGACATCTTGTTCATATATTCTCAATAAAGAAAAGAAAAAATTTATTGCAATGGCTTGTTAGTTAGTTTATTTACCTGAAAGGTGAAACTTAGAAATTTTTACTATGATAAATGGTTGGCATGTTATATGTGGCATCATAGCTACTAGGTTCAGCACTAAAACCTATGAGCTCATTACGCAAACAGTGTGTAAACCTTATCAGAAGATAATGGTTGAAAAGTTCTTGTGCCATAACAGCAAGAGAAAACAACATAGGGAGGTTAAAAAAATAGGAAGATGAGGATTTATGGGAGTTTGAGAAAATTTGGGACTAGAGTTAAGATTTGTCCCTAAAGTGAGGAACTCCTAAACCAAAAACTAATGATATTACCTTGGATTGTGGAAGATTAGGAAATCAGGTTATGTAGGAAGGTTAGGAAGAATAACCAATATATATACATTTATCCTACGAAATAGTTATATGAATCTAATGGGATAGAAAGAAATGAAATAACCCCTTTTAGAGTAGAAACCTATAGTTGTAAAGAGTCAAGAATTTTCGGATTTAGTGAAAACACTACGAATCTGTGTATGCAATGTCAACATAAATTATATCGAAGTAGAGAGTCAACAAAGGAGGTATCCACAAGGTTGGAGAACTCTTGACATAAATCTAATTCTTGTATAAGGATAGGCTCTTGAAAGAAAAGAGTTAGTACCTAGGAAAAAGGGAAAAGACAAAAATAAAGTAATCAATGAAGTGGACATGGTTCCACCAACGATCATCTATGAGATAAATTTGGACTTTTAATTAAGATGAGAGAAAGAAACCAAATAACCTTGGTATCTGTAATGGTTATGAAGATTACTTTGAAGTGGGGAAAGTAATTTGGAAATGTGATTATGAGAAAGAAACCTGAAAAAGGTAAATCAGGTTAGCCTGACCAAGGGTTTGGATAGTACATAGATTGGTTGGAGAATAAATTTGAACTAACCAACGTGTCAACATAAACCAACATACGTTAGAGGTTCCAAAAGGAAATGGAATACAATATGGCACTATGTTTCAAAAAAATAGAATTTGTAAGGAAAAAAACACTCTAAGTTGAAAGGTGCATCAACCAACTAAGCTTTATCAGTATGGATATTTCTCCACAAAAAGGTTATTGGGAAGAATTGGAATATCAATGTGCCTCTTGACTTCTAAGTTGTTTATTGTTCATTAGATCTCTTATTTTAACAATAAAATATGTTGAATTTATGAGATTAGAAATCGATGATGAATCTAACGTTGGAAAAATAATAATTTCAAAGTATTCCATTGAGGCAAGAAAAAGGAAATAGAAAGTCAACAACAAGGAATGACAAATCATTTCAAAGAAATAAAATATTTGCTAGGAGTTCAAATTTGAGTCAAATGAATGTTGTGGAAACACTAAGGGGGGGAAGGAAGAGAGTGGAATGACTTCGATTAAGTACCCCAATCAATAAAAAATGTGGATATGTTTTTGATTGGGAAGAACTAATGACTTATTTGTAAGTCATGATGTCAATTAAGTCATAAATTGTATGACCACAAGGAAAAGGTGTTGGGATTTTTGGAGAAAGATAAATGGAAAGGTCAAGGATTATGACCTATTATCATCCCATGCCTTATATTTATCTGATTGGAAGATCAAACGATATTATCATTGATGCCTTAGATAAGGATAGGCGGATAATTTGATCATGATAAGGAAGATCATTGCCTATGGGATTGGTAAGGGAGTATCTAGATTACTCATGAATTGGAAGAATTTTTCTCTAAACTCCTATATACCTTATATGTGGATTTAGATAACGATGTTATTTCTATGCATAGGTAGTAATAATAAAATTTATGAAATATATCCATGTCGTGAAGCGACTTGACATGGCAGCTTACTATGCTAAGAGACCTAGGGATGGTAAGGTTTAGCTATAAATCCATAGAGATGGTATAAAAGATAAGGTAGGATGTGATGCTATGCAACCACATCAAGTATCCTTACTTGATTGATCACTTGATCATACCTTACTCTTGAATGAAACCCTAGGATTAAAATAACCTATTTGGGATGAGAAGTTCATTTGATTAAAGAGAAAATCCTTAGGTTAAGTTTTAGCTACTAGGTTGGAATATGTACTAGACTACTCATTAACACCTTTAAGTTGGGAATAAATTACTTGGATGAGTTGTACATTTGGTCTTGATTGGAACATATAGGGTTTGAGTACCTATAACATCAGACTAGTCATTGAATGATGACTCTATCCTAGAATTAGGGTATACCAAAATTATGACTCACCTATGCAATTAAGAGAACCAAAGGAGCCAACGAGGAACATCCATCCTTGGTAATTAGGTATTAAATTAAATTTGATATCTTCTAGGGACCAACAGGATTGAACAAGGATTAATACTCGAAATTAGTACCAATTATTTTTTAGAAAATTGGATTGAGTTAAAAGATGTTACATCTTTGAAAATAATACGAGGAAAGAACAAATCCATGGTATGGATGTCCTAAGATAAGTGGGATTTATCTCCAAAAAACTCCTAACCATTATTACTTAGGAATTAAAGGTGGCATGAGATCATAAATTAGGTTTTCACTTAGTCAAAGAATAGGCTATTATTGGATATAAAAGAACCTATGCAACCAAAATTTTGGAAGATTCGGGAATGAAATGAGGAAATTAATGTCAGAGATAGGAAATTGGAATGACAAAGTGAATTGTCAGATGAGGAAACACTATAACCTGGAAAAAGATAGAGTAAGAGGCTACACAATATGTGTAAAATATGTCTAGTATGCAAGGAATAAAGATCGAATGTCATCATCAGTAGGAAATGTGTACTCTCTTGAGATTCCAAAGGGCAAGTGGTAGAACACAAAACAAATCAATTTGTCTATGTCAGTGAAACTGACATAATATTTTGGTGGATAGACTCACCAAAGTAACCAACGCTATTTGGAAACTTGATTTATAGGATTTTGGACCTAAATAATATATTGTGAGAAGTAGTTGCTTAGTATTCCTAAGAAGGTTATCTTAGTTATGAACGAGAAAATAATGATAGGTTTGTGTAAACCATGATCATACTATGAAACATTCAATTGAGTGAATGTGCAATATATTATTATAGCCAAATAGGAAAAACTGGTAAACCAAATCTTGAATGATTTGTAAACTTCTAACATTGAGGTTTGGACCATTATTTGGAAAGGAAGGTTGGAAACCCTATTAGGTTCAAATACTCTTAGAAAGAGGGTTAACCATGGACTTGATTGATTGTCAAAAAGGAGTAATATATCGAAGAGATTGATGAAAATTTGTCGATACAAAGCTTAAGTATGAAACAATATTAGAATTTCACAAATGTCCAAGAGCAATATTATGCTCAAGATGGACAAGTAATCAAGAACATTAATTTATGGTTAAGGAAAAAGGATGTGTCAGTGATGGAGGGACTCGGTTTATGAGTTTTCTAAAAGTATAAATACCAAAGTGGAAGGATGGGACCCACGAGCAGTACACAATGCATCATTATTCCTTTTCTAATGGGATTATACTATGGATAAATTCATGGGCCAATGATTTTCGATCACTATGTTTTAGGTTTTATGTATAGTTACTAGTGTACCTAGGATGTACATATGAAGTAATATGATAATATAATAAAAATCTTTGGGAGAGTAAGTATGTGTGAGGCATACAATTTTTCCCTATGTATTAGCGAGGGCACTCGATGCAAAGTCCAAGAAGGGAAAGGTTGCAAATTGGGATGCTACATAGGATAAATGTTTATAAATCTTACATATTTTGAGAATGGTAAGTAAAACTTTAATTGAATTTAACTGTATGTTAAAGAGATATATATCATCAGGGATGATGATTCACAAGGGGGCAAGTATGTTACATCCTGGAATTGTGTAGTTACTATTTAGTATTACTATGTAGGGTGAAATGTGAATGTAATGTGAATTCTGGATATGAATAAATTATGCTTGTACCTTGTTGTCAATGTGAATGCTATCTCATTTGATGTTATCTCATTTGATGTTATCTCAATTGATGTTATTTCATGGGGAAATACTGCATATATTTAAATGGATGGTTATTGAATTATTATTTGAACTTTGGATATGTATTACGTATACTGCATATTTTGTGAATAACTGACTGTTGTGGGAATGTGTTAGTGTTGCAGGTAAATGTTCATTCCTCCAGGAAAAGGGGAAGTATCACTCAGGAGAAGATCTTGGTCGAATAACTGATTATGTAAAATATCTGAGCATACACACACCACAATATATTGGTTGAGTCTAGATATAGAAGTGGGGAGTTGGTAAGTCATCCCTAGTTTGAAGTGTCTACACTAGTAAAGGTCTTGTTTACTATCAAGTGCATTATTGGGTGATGTTTATTTGGTTGAGCTTTTTAGACCTTCCTTATTTTATTGTGCTTGACTATATGGGTGAATGAGTATTGGGATATATGCATATATGCATATGTCAACATATGCATATGATGGATATAATGTGATTTCCATATGAGTATGATCGCATATGTATAATATATGCATATATGTATATAAATATTTGTTATGATGTTTGTGTGAGTATAATCACTTGGTCATGATCATTCAACTAACATGTTGCTACATAATATATAGATTTATATTTATATATATATGTACAAATACTCACATAAGTGTAAAACCTTAATAGAGGAGTGTGCATATACATATATATTTATATATTACTATTATGCATGAATTTTTACCCGTTAGTATTCACTTGTATCCCGAATGAGTACATACTAGATTGAATTTGGATATATATATATATATATATTAGTACATATATACACATATACATATATACATGCAGGATAGCATTAATGTTTTTTTTTTGATCAGTAGTAAGAGTTTTTTAATTTAATATTGAAAATTGAAAAAAGATTACATCACATATCCTGGCTTTAGTCAACCAAAATTTTAAAACAGAAGAGTCCCAGCTCAGTACAACAGACACCATATATTTACAAATTTGACCCCAAGATCATAAAAGGACCTATTAGTAGGCTTTAGCTTGGTCTTTTTTTGGTCTGTGACCGAAGGACCATAGAAAAACTTCTCTTCTTGAAATTCTTATCTTTCCTTCCCTTCACGACTTGCCAGTCATCCTCCATCTTTGCAGCCTCCTTTTTCCAATCATAAGAAAGCTTTTGCTCAGCAAGCCCCCCTTCCTTCATTTTTTCCACCTTGTTTAGCCAATAATTATGTTGTTTCCATGGTACTTCACGCTCTTCAACCATTATCTATCGATTCTTCCCATCTACCTCACCGTTACATGTCCCTTTTTTTAGCACCTTCAACATACTTGTTTTCTCCCTACACTCCGAAGTTTTTGCACCATGTTTATTTTGCTCAACTTCATCTTTCTTTGGACTTCTATCCCCAACACCATTCAAGTTTGGTATCTCTGTATTACCCAGCTCCCCCACTAATTTGAAGACTCAAGCGGATTAGAGTTACCCATCATCGAGGAGTTGTTCTTAACCTGCCCTTCCTTGCTTCTCCACTGCATAGTGACTATGTGAGGCATCCTGCCACCAATTTATTGGTTTTGACCATTTGGGTTTTAAACATTTTGCAGTAATGTGTCCCATCTGAAAACATCTCCTACAATAGAAAGGTACCCCTTCATAATCCAATGGTTGTACCCAACATCCTTTTGAGGTTTTTATTGACACCTTTTTAGGGAGAACCTTTGAAACATCCATCTCCACTAAAATTCGTGCATAAGTGGAATGCATAAGATTTGAGGAACTCTCATCAACCATCAAAAAATCCCCTAAAGAGTTTCCAATAGCCTCTAAGCAAGACTCAAACCAAAAATGAAGAGGAAAATTTGAGAGTCTTACCCATAAAGGAGCTTTGGCAAAGGTTTTTGTAGCAAGGTTAAAAGTTGGATGTCAGGGCTTCAAGGAAAGGGAATATTTCTCCTCCCAACTCCAGAAGTAATCACACAACACTTTATTTCTATCAGCCACATTTTCAAAGACAACAATAAACAGACCTCTAGAGGCAGGGTAAATTTGAATGCATTTGTCCACAATGGGTTCCCAATGCTCAGAGATCCACTTATGTAAATCATATAGATGAGGCCAAAAACCCCTAAAATGTCCTATCAATCCCAGTTGAGAAAACACATTAACATTGTGCATTACCTCTTCCTCCAGCTCCTCTTTCAAGAGGACCAATGGTTTAATAGTTTTTGTAGCCTCTATAGATGCTTTCATTGTTTGAAAGGGTCGCTCCACCTGGTCTTTCGCTCCCTCAGACCTGTTGCTTCCAGCCTTTCCCCGAGCACTCTGAACATGCCTGCTACCCCCACGCTCTACACCTAAAGATAGACTCAAACACCTCGCCTCCTCCTGACAGCTTTAAAGTGAAAGAGTTGTTGCAGCCCTAACACTTGGCAACAGCTTCATCTCTGATACATCTGTAAACCACAACATTTGTGTTATTGCACAGAGTTCCACAACACATATTTGCAGAATATAAGTCTTTTCTAAAAACCCCTATTATGTATTCTTCACCAAACAAAACCCTAATCACAATACCAGGACTCCTCTGGCCTTTAAAAACTAGATTTCTGTTGGTGGGTGTCTCTCATTCCTCTGTAATACTATTATGTGTTTGAGGTACCCACCAGCATTAATGTTATTTATTGACATGCATATACAAATGTATATATTTATAACCATATGATGTTATGTGTTTGAGGTTTATGTATCTTGATCTATCCATCAATACATATTGACGTAAAAAGTATACATGTATATGAGTATATACATACATTGATCCGTGTTGAGAGCATAATCATACACATGTATGTGTAAGTAGAAATACTTACAAATCTACTCACATGAGGGGTTAATTATATATATGAATATATATACACTCAAACGAATGCATGTATCAACAAGGATATGATGTGATAAGGGAAACCTGATATGTGTGAACACATTAAATATGTATATGTAAGTATATGTGTATATAGATATGTCCATAGGGTATCGTTTATGGATAAATGATAGAAGGGATATGTACACTCGTATACCAAATTATTGTAGGAGAACTAGTTTGGTAAAAAAAATATTATGTTTACATTTAGTTGTTGCTTGGCAATTAATACTTCTGAAAGCTTTGAGGAAATATATATATGTATATATATTATTATATATAAATTTATATAAGGAATATGTTACAGTATATATATACAAATATATATAATAGATATTGTGTTACCAAAAAGTGTAGACTTTGACACTTTTCACTCATTTGGACCCTTGCCTATGGATTTTGGACCTTTTTCAACCTCTTTTTATCCCTTCCCAAGCCTTGTGCCAAGGTTTTGTAAGGTATTGTAATACATTTTCACACTTTCTGAGGCTTTTCATCACTCAATCAACCCTTTCTTATGCTATAATGACCCATTAATACACATATAAGTCCTATCTTAGTGTGTTTTCATGAGACAATCCCAAAAAACATCAATAACCACACATTAATCCCCAAAAACTAATGAAAAATTCCCAGGTGGACTAGGTCACCACCTTGGGCGACCTAGTCCCATGTGGCTTAAAATTAAAATTTAACTTAAAATTATTTCGGGATTTTATATCTTAAACCCTAAGGTCGGCTTGTATGGTATTATTTTAGGAAAATTAGGGCATAACTTCTATAAATAAGGGTTTTTCCCCTCATTTTGACCTAATTCCATTCATTCTAAAACCCTAATTCTCCTCCTCATCTCTCATTCTTCTCAAGCAATCTAGGGTTTGAGCATTCCAAATCAACAAGACATCTTTTCTGAAGCATTCCAGGGTTGATTGATACAACAACACAATATCTCTCATCATGGAAAGTTAACTCACTCCATTAATCCATTGTTTCATGCTCCATTACATTATCTATTCATTTTGGTTTAGTTACCTAAAATGGGTTTGACCAAGGCAAACCCCTAATCCCTAATAATCAACATTTTCTCTTTCTCTCCTTGTGTGTTTGTAGATTTAGGTACATTGGGGATATTTGAAGACTTTTTGAAGACCTCTCCTTACTTGGAAATTCCAAACATCCACCAAAAGTAACCTTCAAGCCCGAAAATTAGAGTTTTAAAAGTGGACACCTATGAAGAATCGAAGTCCAAACCTAGGGCTTTCATTCCCCCTTCAAAAATTCTAGAAATCCAAAAGAGGACTATGTCACCAACAATGGTGACCTAGTCCCATTGGATAGGTTTTTCAATGTTTTTTATATTTTCAAACACCATTTGGCATAAACAAGCTTCAGACTAGTTTTCTCAAATCTAGGACTAGGTCGCCCAGATTGGCACAAGTGTCCCTTTCGGCCTCTATAACATTTTCATCAATATTCCAAACCTCCAATAGATCCTCCTTCAAATTCCAGGTGCACGCATTTGATTTCCTTTATTTTTGTTTAGTTTATGTATATTTCATAGGTCATTTAGTTCATATTTGCATATCATTATGTTTTTTCCAGCACTTTGCATTTCAATAGTTTAGCATTCAATAAATCATTCTATTTTCAATTTAAATTACACTTAGAAACATTCACACATGCCTCACAACCCCCTAAACTCTTTGAATGAACTCACTTAAAAAGATATATCATTAGGTGAAAGAGAGCCACATTTCCTAACCTTGCTCCTAGGTGAAAAATGTTAGAGTAAAGGTTTTAACTTAATTATGTTAATTAATTTGCCTTTATTCCTCTCTTAAGATTTCACCTTTAGTTTGCATATTGTGACATTTAATAATTATATTTAATTATTAAATGTCCACCTATTAGGGTTACTTTTAGGTTTTGCATTATCTCCTTTCTTAAGGATTGATCATTGTATTTTTACTCTCTCTGATTAATACAATTCTGAGCTTTCAGAGCACCCTTGCTTTTTTTGTCTCCATCTCTTCTTTCTATGACAGGTTATTTGCATGCAGGTGATCTTCGGGGTCTGTGAAGTTGGATTTCACAACTTCTACATGGTATCAGAGTTGGATCTACTGTAGCTTGTTCATGTTTGAAGAAAAAAAAAAGGGAGCAAGGGTTTGACAGAAGAAATTTGGGATTCTTCGGCTAATTTGAGAGGTTCTAGTTGTAGTTTTCAGATCTGGTATTCCTTGCCCAATGATATTTTTTGTTTCTTTTTTCCCTGCAAAAAAAAATTTAGCACTTATTATAGGCGCATGCATGTGAAAGGGCATCTTTTTTGGATGTCCTTCTCCGTGTTGTTCACAGTGGTGTCCTTCCCAGTGTCATTTACCAGACTTGCACCTTATTCCTCTGAACGTCGTGCATGAGCTGACGTCTACATTGGCAGATTTGAAAAGGCAGAACTTCAAACCCCCGCGGGCACCGTACTTTGACTTGAAAGTATTTTTACTTGTGATTGCTATCCAAATCTATGGTTATTTTTCATCAGAAAAATCCAAAGGTACACATGATACTCATTTGAAGTTTTTCTTTCCCTCTCATTGTAAGCAATCTTTTCCACCTTCTAGGGTTCAGTTTATTGAATTGTGGGGGGGTGTTTTATTTCTTGTTTTCTGTAATTTACTTCAGTAAACTTGAAATTATATCAAAACGAGACCCCTTCTAAAATATGGCCAAGACCTCTTCTAGCCTATAACTTCTAACCCCTCATTATTATCACACATGGAAACCCCTGATGACATGGCTTCTCTGGTCAAAAGGGTTGTGGTCTTGTTTAGATGCAGTGCAACCAGTTTTCTAGAGGCTTTTCGAGATCATGCAGCACAGGAACAAGATGGATGAGGCAATGGGTTTGATTGCTTTACATGTATTAGATAGTCTACAGTTTCATCTTAATGGGTGCAATACCCCTGAAGCTATGTGGACCCATCTTAATGACTTGTTTGGTACAGTGAATGAGTTCAGGGCACTTTAGATTGAGGCAGAGCTTACCTCTCTTGTACCAGATCATTTTCCATCCATTGAGGACTTCTTGATGAAGTTCAAGCAACAGAGGTCTTTATTACAGGGATGTGGAAAGACCAAGACTGACACAGAGTGCATCTACCTGATTCTGTCAAAGCTTTGGGGAAAATTTCAGATTTTCTCCTCTACCTTCCACTCAACCATGGATGCATTGGGTCAGAGATTCCAGATGCCCACTTTTGAGGTGTTCTGTGATCGGTTGACTAGAGAATAGGCCAAACTCACACAGTTGGATTCTTAATCTGGAACTAAGAACCAAGCTTTGGTTGCTCAGACTTCTAAGGGGACACATAAGCAGAAGCAGAAGCAGAAGCCCAAAACAGATTCAGTTGGCAGTGAGCATTCCTCCAAGCCACCTCAAAAAATAGAGTCTAATAAATCCACTCTTAAGGGTAAATCTTCTAAGTCTGGTAAGTCTTCCTCCAAGACTAAGAAGTTCATAGGTGAACCTTGCAGTTTTTGTGGAAAGGAAGGGCATCCAGTTTCCAGGTGTTGGAAACATCTTGAGGCTCTAGAGGAAGCCTTGCAATAGCATAGTATTGCTTCTCCACAGCCTTCACCTACTCCCACAGGGAAAGGCCATGCTCTCTCTGCACGAGCATTATCTTCCACTGCTACATGGATCATTGATTCAGGTGCTTCGCACCATATGACACACACACCTAGTTTGGTTACCTCACTTGCTCAGAGTGCTACTACACAGATTACAGTTGGTGACTTAGCACAACTCTCAGTTACAAGTTCTGGTACTATTTCATTGGATGGTGGCTCTCTACAGGATGTTCTTTTGGTTCCTGACATTTCTATGAACCTCATGTCTGTCTATCAGATTTGCCATTCTGGTTCTGGTAAGATAGTTGAATTCTCACCACATGATGTAGTTATTCGAGACCTCCATGATCCTAATTTAGTTGTTGCTACTGGGAGCGTTGATTTAGAGTCTCACTTATACAGGTTTGATGGCTTTGAGAGCTCCAATTATATAGGTGTTTCTCTTGTTGCTCATGTAGACACAGTGAGCAAGCTTTCGCATGAGTGTTTTGGCCATGTCAACTACAGATATCTCCAACAAATGAGTACATAGGAATTAGTAATTGGGCTTCCTCAGATCTCTTGCATTGATGGTGTTTGTCGAGGTTGTGCACTTGGAAAACATCATAGAGATCCTTTTCCGATAGGTAGATCCTCACGTGCTAAGGCACCATTGGAGTTGATACATAGTGATCTCATGTCATTTCCCACTCCTTCTTTTTCTGGTGCTCGTTATGTGCTCACCTTTATTGATGACTTCTCAAGACGCACATGGGTGTACTTCTTGAAGTACAAGTTTGATGTCTTTGATTCATTTCGAGTCTTTAAGAAATTTGTGGAGAAGTAGTCTGGACTTTCTATCAAATGGATACGCACTGACAATGGGGGGGAATATGTGAATCAGTCTTTTCATGATTTTTGTACTAAGCAGGGTATATTGCATCAGCTGACAGTTCCTCATACTCCTCAGCAGAATGGAGTTGCTGAGAGAAAGAACAAAACATTGTGGGAGATGGCCAATTGTATGATACAGTCTCGAGATATGCAGCCTTTTTTTTGGGCAGAGGCAGTGAATTGTGCCAACTACATTCAGAATTGGATGCCTCATAAGGCATTACAACATTTGACTCTTGAGGAGGCTTGGTCCCATGTCAAGCCTGATGTTTCTACATTTTGAGTGTTTGGTAGTGAGGCTTGGGCATTTATTCCAGATGCTCAGAGGAAAGCCATGGAAAGGAAGAGTCGACCACTCATATTTGTTGGCTACTATGAGGATATGAAGGCATACAGGTTGTTTGATCCTGATTCCAGAGAGGTTTTTTTTCAGCGAGATGTCCAGTTTGATGAGCGCTATCCTCAGATGGAGCCTCCATCACCAGCTTCTCCCTCATTGCCTAGTACTTCCTCTTCTCCTCTTCGGGATTCTATATCCTCTGAGGATGATTTAGATGATGATCCACCTTCCTCTCCTCCACCAGACATTCCATGAGTGCCCAAGTGGGCTCGTGATGCTATCAGTGCTATTGGTTCTTTGGCAGGAGATCCTTCAGATACCTCCTTCTATAAGGATTGATCCTTTGTATATTTTTACTTAATTCTTTTCGCTGATAATAAACTTTCACATTGTATCTTTCTTGTTTGTTGAGTCCTATATTGCAGATTTGGAGGATTATTTTGAGGACATTCATCTCCTCTACCTTGACAATTAGGTTATCACTGTACGCCCACCATTATTAGTGCATTCAAAGGTTGCATTTTAGGATTCTCCACATCATTTTAGATTTGACATCATTTGTTTTAGTTCAGACAGAGAGATTCTTTAGCATCCGATCATGGCACACATCTTGAGACAGATTGGTTCATCACTCTTCACAGGGTTTCTTCGACATCGTCCTTTGGATCTATTTCTTCCCAAGGGGAGGAATATCATTTGCTACTTCAGGATCTCTTTTTGGATTCCACATCAGGCATCTACCATTGTGATAGGAGTTTCTTCATTGTGGGGGGGCCTTCTTCTCTCTTTCTATCTCTCCTATGGAGACCATTGTATATGCACTTATATGATAGAAGGATGGACATGAAGAACACTATTTTTATAAGAAGGATATTGATGAGTTGAAAAATATTCTCAAAAAGAATCAAATTGATTTTCCTTCTAGAATGTCTAAATCACCTTCTTCTCCTTCTTCTTCAAAACAGTTTAAGGACAAAGATCAAGCATCTACATCAAGATATAAAGGTCAAGCTCTTTGTGCTTATTCAAGTCCAGGATCAGGTAGATGGCTTCTAGATTCAAGAGCATCACATCATATGGCATCTTCACAATCTATTTTCTCTTCATTTCAGCCTTGTTCTATGTCTCCTATCTTGATGGGAAACAATACATACATGAGTGTACTTGGGAAGGGATCTATTAGTTTTGGGGACAACTCTTTTCAGGATGTTTTGTGTGTTCCTCATTTGACGAACAATCTTCTTTCCATATATCAGATTACACATGGTGGAAATGGGAGAACTATGGAGTTCACACCTGATTCAGTCATCATTCGAGACTTGGAAAGTAGAGAGATTATTGCTACTGGGGTGGTTGATCATTCATCTCGGTTGTATACCTTTGCAGATTTTGCTTCTGGTGGTGACATTATTCCTTCGGCTGTTGATCACACTCCTAGTGTGAACCATGAGGAGATGTTGGTGTAATTAAATATTTTGTACCTTATCCTAGGTCATAATTACACCTTAGTTAAGTTTACTTAGGGACCACATAGGAGTTGTTGGAGAATTTCCACCTTTGGTGGACTTATCATGTTATCACTCTATCACCTCCACCTTTCATGGACATATCATGTGATTAGGTTTCCACCTTTTGTGGTAGATCCACTATTTGTGGTGGTTATCACATTATCACCTTTCCACTTTAGGTAGAGTGATAGCTTTTCATTGTTGTCTCATGTCATAAGATTACGACACTTGTCATAATCTTATGCACTCCTATGTTCTCACCTTGGCTATATAACCAAGGGGTCTCTACTACATTTGTACACACACATTGAAGCATTATCATTGACATTGAATACAGTTTATTCTTGTCATATTATTTTCTCTCTTCTTTGTGCTTTCTATTTGGTCCATAGATCTTGACATCCATAGCCAATTCTAACATGGTATCAGATCATATTTGATTCTAACATGGTATCAGAGCAGGTTGGGTGCCATTGGAGAGTCTTTTTCTGAAGAGAGGTACCAGATTTGGGGAGGTTCCATTTTTGGCTCTTTATTATAGGTTTATATTGGAGCTTGCTGGTGCAAATCTGAGCTCACCATTGCGTTCGGAAGGTTCGAAAATGTTGATTTTGCCTTTTGTTTCATCCAAATCGGACATATGATGCCAAATCTATGAGGGTTTGAAGCTACATTGTGGTTGCCAGATCTAGAAGGTAGCTGCATTTTTGGAGCATTTTGGGTCAAATCCGACCCTGCCATCACGTCCAGAAGGGCCAAAAACCCTAAGATCGATTGTCCAATCGTCCAAATCGGAGCAAGTCATTTGGTGAGGCAAAATTTTTTTGCCCGAAGAGCTGTACGGCCCCCCGAGCATCATTATTGCATATGGTACAATTTCGAAAAGTAAAAATATTTTATTTATTTCGAAAAAAAAAAAATTTGAAATTTTTTATGAAAATTTCAATTTTTTCGGATTAAGTCTATTTGTATAAAATTTGTTTGAAAATTCAAAAAAGAAATCTATTGTACAGTCCGCAGACTGTACAGCCTACGGATCTGTACCTCCGCGTACCCGTAGGTACCAGGCAACCTGTGGACAAGCCACGTGGCCCCTTCTTCACCCGCTACCGACGGGCCCTCACATAGCCGGTTCCGGCATCATCACCGGCGACCACATAAAATCGGCAATTCAAAGATTCCAGCGGCCAATACAATATTTCGGCAAATTTTGCCAGCATATTCATATTCCTTGAAAAAAGGCATATTCCAGCAAGGTGAATATTCTCTAGCATATTTCGTCGGCCAACAGAATATTTCGGATTTCCAGAGCATATTCCGTCAGTCTGAAAAAAATTTCGGCGGCGAGGAGCGACGACGTCAGTGACGGTCAAACGGCCGTCAATTTTAACATAGATATTTGCTGACGTCAGCAGGGCGTCAGCAGTTTCAAAGAAATTTTTTGACCCCTCACGGATTGCATTTTGGTTTTTGCAATCGATTTTCAAACGCTCATATCTCACTCAATTTGGCTCCTTTTTTCGAGAATTTTTTTTTGATTTGGGCTAATTTTTCGTGCTCTTCACAGTGGTGCAATCAGTTTTTGGTTTTGGCTTCTGGTTTTTCCAGAAATTGCAGATTCTCATAGGTGTTGTTGCTTCGTCCTCATTTTGGGCACTTCGGGAGCTCATAACTTGCTCCTACGGTAACATTTTTTAGTGCCATTTTTTTTGAAAGTGCATGATTTTTCCTATAATTTCCAGTGGTATGATTAGATTTATCTCATCTACTGTAATTTTTGCACTATGAGTTGAGGCCTATTTTGGCATCTGCATGTACCAAGATCAAAGTCCACCTTGCTATTTTTGGCAGTGGCAATTGTAAACGCAATAAGTATAAAGTTCCAAATCAGATATTGCTTGGGGGGGCTTCATGATTGAGTGATTTGGGGGGGTAATCTTGCAGTGATTGGTTGCATTCTTTTGCTTGGTTTGTGTTCTTGCAATGGGGAAATCTCAAATTGAACTCCTAACTCCACATAATTATGCTACATGGAGAAAATCAGTATGGAACTATCTCTTGGGAAAAGGTCTAATAGGCTATCTAAAGGAAACCGTTTCTCAACCTACTGATGCTAATGAATTGGCAAGATGGGAGATCAATCATGAGAAAACACTTGGATGCATATGTTCACTAGTCTCATTTGATTTACAATTTCATATTGATTCATGTAAAACAACTAAAGAAGTATGGGAGACTTTTGAAAACTTGTATGGTAAAACAGATAAGATTAGGGGATATCATATTGATAATGATTTGATGAATCTTGATCCTAAAATTTTTGACCACATCCAAGACTACATCTCCAAAATAAAGCAATTAAGAACACAGTTGAAAGAATGCAGTATTGAAAAAGAGGATTTACAATTGATTCTGAATGTGTTATCCAAGCTTGGTCCTGAGTATTCAGTATTTGTTTCTGGCTTTCATACCCATCGACTTTCTATGGGAGCATCATATGTTGATCCTAAGTTTGAGGACTTTGCAAATCTCCTAATCCAAGAGGAAGCTAATGAACATGGGTCTAATCAAGTCTTCCAAGCCACATGCATTGGTTTCTAGTGAGTCAAAGGTACAGAAAGAATCAGGGAATCTTGATAAGAAGCAAAAGATGAAAAAGAACAAGCCACATAAAGAATCAGAATCCACTCATTCAAAAGAAGAATCATCTAAGAAGAAGAGGTCTTTTTGTGCATATTGCAAGAAGGATGAACATGAAGAATATTATTGTTATAAGAAGGATATTGATGAGTTGAAAAATCTTCTCAAAAGGAATCAAATTGATTTGCCTTCTAGAATGTCTGGCTCTTCTCCTTCTTCTTCTTCAAAATAGTTTAAGGACAAAGGTCAAGCATCTACATCAGGAAATAAAGGTCAAGCTCTTTGTGCTTATTCAAGTCCAGGATCAGGTAGATGGCTTCTAGATTCAGGAGCATCACATCATATGGCATCTTCACAAACTATTTTCTCTTCATTTCAGCCTTGTTCTATGTCTCCTATCTTGATGGGAAACAATACATACATGAGTGTACTTGGGAAGGGATCTATTAGTTTTGGGGACAACACTTTTCAGGATGTTTTGTGTGTTCCTCATTTGAAGAACAATCTTCTTTCCATATATCAGATTACACATGGTGGAATGGGAGAACTGTGGAGTTCACACCTGATTCAGTCATCATTCGAGACTTGGAGAGTAGAGAGATTATTGCTACTGGGGTGGTTGATCATTCATCTCGGTTGTATACCTTTGCAAATTTTGCTTCTGATGGTGACATTATTCCTTCGGCTGTTGATCACACTCCTAGTGTGAACCATGAGGAGACATTTGGCTACTTGAACTTGGGAGTTCTCACATCAGATCGAGTACTTGAGCCATGCATTTCATCTCCTCCATCTACTGTTGTAGTTGATGATGCTTGTGATTCCACAGTTTGGGTTCCTTGTGATTCAGTGCAGCAGGATATACATTATCTTCTAGATATGGCTACTTTGGATGGCTTCTTGACAGGTATTTCAGACTTGTTTGTGGAGTCTCATCTTGCAAATTTGGGGGACATCATTGATGACATTCATCTTCTCTTTGATGAAGATGCTCCTTCTTCAGTTGTTGTGAGGGATCACTCTGACCCTCTTGTTCATTCTCTACATGATCATTCTTTGCAGTTTGACATGAGTGTGGATACTTTTGGACAACATTTGGAGGAGGCTTCTTTTTCTTTAGAGGGGATATCATTCTCTTTGGATCATGTTCTACATTCTTCTCTACTAGATGTTGGATTGTACTCTTCAACAGTGTGGCCTAGAACGCCTGTTTGGAGTGTGTCATCTTTCGGCATCGACATGGAGACACTTGAGCATCATTCAGAGACATCATACATCCTGCATACATTCTTGGTTTTGTTTCTTCCTAAGGGGAGGCACGTTGTTCGGCGAAATTGGATCATCTTCAGCATTCAATGTCGAGCTTCTACCATCATTGTAGGAGACTCAACATTGAGGTGGGGCTGCCTTGTCTCTCTTCTACTTCTCTCTTATGGGGGGGTCTTTTTCCTCACATGGGGTTTTTACCTTCTCATTCTTCATTGAGAGGATTTCTTTATTGTATTTCATCTCTCTTTTGGGGAGGAGTTTTGTCCCACTGGGTTTTCTCCTTTTCTCCGGTTGTGAGAGATTGCATTGCATTTGTACATGGGTACCTAACATGGCCTAGTTGTCGGGACCCATCTTGCATTGTTTGCATTTGTGTACATTCTCCCTAAGTTGCACTTAAGGGGGGGTGTTGGTGTAATTAAATATTTTGTACCTTGTCCTAGGTCATAATTACACCTTAGTTAAGTTTACTTAGGGACCACATAGGAGTTGTTGGAGAATTTCCACCTTTGGTGGACTTATCTTCTTATTACTCTATCACCTCCACCTTTCATGGACATATCATGTGATTAGGGTTCCACCTTTTGTGGTAGATCCACTATTTGTGGTGGTTATCACATTATCACCTTTCCACTTTAGGTGGAGTGATAGCTTTTCATTGTTGTCTCATGTCATAAGATTACGACACTTGTCATAATCTTATGCACTCCTATGTTCTCACCTTGGCTATATAACCAAGGGGTCTCTACTACATTTGTACACACACATTGAAGCATTATCATTGACATTGAATACAGTTTATTCTTGTCATATTATTTTCTCTCTTCTTTGTGCTTTCTATTTGGTCCATAGATCTTGGCATCCATAGCCAATTCTAACATGGTATCAGATCATGTTTGATTCTAACACTTTGTATATTTTTACTTAATTCTTTTCGCTGATAATAAACTTTCACATTGTATCTTTCTTGTTTGTTGAGTCCTATATTGCAGATTTGGAGGATTATTCTGAGGACATTCATCTCCTCTACCTTGACAATCAGGTTATCACTGTACGCCCACCATTATTAGTGCATTCAGAGGTTGCATTTTAGGATTCTCCACATTAGTTTGGATTTGACATCATTTCTTTCAGTTCAGACAGAGAGATTCTTCAGCATCCGATCATGGCACACATCTTGAGACGGATTGGTTCATCACTCTTCACAGGGTTTCTTCGACATCGTCCTTTGGATCTATTTCTTCCCAACGGGAGGAATATCATTTGCTGCTTCAGGATCTCCTTTTGGATTCCACATCAGGCATCTACCATTGTGATAGGAGTTTCTTCATTGTGGGGGGGGCTTCTTCTCTCTTTCTATCTTTCTTATGGAGACCATTGTATATGCACTTATATGATAGAAACTGTCTATGGGGGGTATCATGTAATCCACCTCCTATCCTTCTTTCATTAGTAAATCATATTCCTTTCTTTGCATTATATTTTGGGGAGGAGTTTTGTTCCCACTGGGTTTTCTCCTTTACCCCATTTCATTTATTTTGCATTGCTTTTGTAAATGGGTACCTGATCAGGCCTAGTTGTCGGGGCCCATGTTTAATTCCCTGCATTGTAGTTACCTTTTGCTTTCTTGCATTTTTTTGTAGCTGCACTCTTGCTCATCTTAAGGGGGGGTGTTAGAGTAAAGGTTTTAACTTAATTATGTTAATTAATTTGCCTTTATTTCTCTCTTAAGATTTCACCTTTAGTTTGCATATTGTGACATTTAATAATTATATTTAATTATTAAATGTCCACCTATTAGGGTTACTTTTAGGTTTTGCATTATCTCCTTTCTTAAGGATTGATCATTGTATTTTTACTCTCTCTAATTAATGCAATTTTGAGCTTTCAGAGCACCCTTGCTTTTTTTGTCTCCATCTCTTCTTTCTGTGGCAGGTTATTTGCATGCAAGTGATCTTCGGGGTCTATGAAGTTGGATTTCACAGCTTCTACAAAAAACCCTAGGAGCCTATTTGGGGAATCATCTTTCCCTTTTGGCTTATAACATTTTTTGTGGTTCATTTTGGTGAGCCCAATGTCCTTGAACTCTTCTTTTTTGATTTAGAGTTCTTCATCCTAGGTTTGCATTGCATTACATTTTGCATTGTTTAATTTTCATCCTAGGGTTTCACATTTTTGCATGCACGAAAGTGTATATACTCTACATTCTTGCATCTCAAATAATTGGCATTCATCCAACATCTACACCTACCTTTATTCTTCTGGTCACCCAACATCATACCCATCCTAAATAGTTGTAAATTTCTAGAAATTTTGAAAAAAACCCTAACTGGGACTAATTCTCCATTCTAGGCGACCTAGTCCCTCTCCAAATTTCTCACTGTCTATCACAACACTAGAAACCTCATTTTTGTGCTTTCTTAGGCTCTTGGTTTCATATACTATAAGTCTAGAAAGTTTCAAGAACATTGGTTTTATGCTTCTACCTCAAAAACACCATTTTAGGTTGGTCATTCTTTAGATCATTTCATCATTCAATCTGAAAATGCTTCCATTTCTGCAATTTTGCATCTCATTAATAAAATTAATTTTCACTTTTACATATACAATGTTTATATTCATAAAACTTTTCATTAGTTTGTTAAAAGTTCTTTTCATCTAGCATGTACATTATTTACATTCTTCAATCTTAGCATATATTGGATTAAAATGTCTTGTATTATTGCATATACATTGTTTATATTGTTGAAACATTGCATGAAATGGTTACATGTACTTTTCATTTGTATTCAAACAATGTTAGTAGCTTACATAACTAGACATGCTAAGAAAACTTTAATCTCCCCTCCCTAACAGAATGTTGTAGTGGACGAAGAAACAACCTTGGACATTGCTAATGATCATATTAGTTCTTCTCCTAATATCTCTCCCCTTGGTGATGAAGATATTTTATTAGAAGAACCAATCAATGAGAGTTATGAGAATCCTAGTTGTTTCTCTCCTATTACCTCTCTTAGTGGACAAGACCTTAATGACCAAGACAACACAAACATAGATAATCATGACGATACCATTTTCTTTTCTCCTTGTTGTGAATAAAATACTTTGATGTTAGAGAACACAATTAGTGAATTTCATGAACATCCTAGTTGTCCCCCTTCACCTACAAACATCCTTATTATTCAAGAACCTTCAACCATTGATCATTCCTCTATTTGTGATGAAGTCCTTTTAGAAGAACCAACCTTTGATTGTCAAGAGCAGTTGGTTTGTAGTTCTCTTAAAACCCTTCCTCCTAGCGAGGATATCATGATTCCCAATAAGGATAACCATAACAATAATAATATTACATCCTTAGAAGAAAATAAAGAGACACCCTTGGCCTCTCCCTTGCTCAAGGATGTTAATATTATTCAACCTCAACTCATCCTTTACCCCCCTTCCACCAAACCCAAACCTGAATTCATCTTGTACCCACCTAATAATAATGTGTTGTAGCAACCGAATCATAATACCATTTCTCAAACACATTACACCCGCAATAATTCGCGACTGCAACCGCCACCCTCAAATCCTTTACCTAGTCCTATCTTACCTGCTACCCCTCGCCTAAATTCAATCCTTGGGGAGTATGGCCTTTTTGACCAACTAAGGAATACTCTCACAAAAATATCATTATGGGACCTTATTCAAGTTTCTCCTCACTATCACAACATGATGCAGAATTCCCTACAACAATTTCCTATCCCTTCTAATGAGCCATCAATTGATACAGCATCTATTATTCACAGAATTAATGTTGATATTATTTTTCACCAAAGTGAGCTTCCTCCTTTGGATGTGCAAAAACAAAATGAAGCTTTCGTAATAATCTCTCAATACAAAATGAAAGGGATCAAGAGAACTCTTGTAGATACTGTCTTTGCTCTTAATGTGTGTAGTGTGAGCCTTTTGGATAGGCTTGGCATTGATAGATCCCACATCAAACCCGATTCTCTCTCTATTAGAGGATTTGAAAACGTCACTAAGAAATTGCTCAATGTGATCACTATATCCCTTACAGTTGGAATGGCCACATTGGACATTAAAATTCATGTTATGCCTCATGAACTTTCATATAATATTCTCTTAGGCAGGTCATGGATTCATGCTATGAATGGTTCCTTCCACACTTCATCATAAGATTAAGTACATCTACAAAAATAAAGTATACACACTTGATGTCAATCTTAAACCCAATAGTTGCTTAAATATTGAACAATCCAAAGAGAATCGCTTCAACACCTTAACACCAACCACCCAAGTGGAACCCACACAACAAAAAAATCAAGAACAACATCTTGAGAACATCACGAAGCTCTTAGATGATGATTGGGGTTCCTTAGACTTCACCCTCCTTTACTAAGAGACTCCAAGACCAAAAACACTGACTCTAAAAAGGGAAATGTAGTCTTGTCCACACAAGACTCGGCCAATCCTTTGCACGCATCCAGCTCAACCACTTCAGCCAATGAATCAAACAACACACCCTCACTCGATTCAAAAATGCTGAAAAATATTTATGGAAAAGGTTATGATCTCATGAAACAACTTGGCTATAGTGGAAAAGGTTGTGGTGCTAACAAACAAGGTATATGCAATCATATTGAGCCTATCACACAAACATCTAATCATGGTCTTGGTTATTGTCCTTTAATTTACATCATCAAACCTTCCCCTCACACCAACCCTCTCTCAACCCACCCTTCTAAACCAACCTTAGAAAGTGATCCTTTGACACCAACAAAAGACTCTTCGCTTAATGCCCATGTCATCTCACAACCCACTACTGATTTTGATTTTACACACTCCTCCAAGGGAGTATACAAAATCTCACAATCTCTAGCACCTTGCATAAGTATGACATCCTATACTAAGCAAGACCCATATTTGTTACACAACAAAGGAACACTTTCTCCCCTTGATCAAGAGGGTATCTTGTGGAGACTCCTCCAAGATCACTTAATCTCCCTTCCTCCTGGAACTTGAAATAAATTTGTCCACAAACATTCCTTTTGTGCCTACCACCGAGTTCATGGTCATCACACTAATGAGTGTAAGGCCTTGAGTAGTACAATTCAACATCTTAAAGAGTTTGGTGTTCTTCCATCTATAGGGGCACCTAATTCCTCTAATTGATACAAATTTTCACTCAACCTTGCATCTCCTCAATCCTTTCGGCTCACTCTTTTCCTACACTAAGTGGGGGCAAGGGGTTAGTTAGCCTTTTCCCTCGTATGTCACTTGTTGTTGTCACTTTTGACTTGTTGTTAACCTTTCATGAACACATAAGAGCAAGCTTGGGATGTGGAGGAAATGTCTTAAGTTGACTCGCATGTGACATACTCTCTCTCTCTCATGATGTAGCTTATCGAAAACATATGACTCGACATAGGGCTTTCCAAACAAGCTCTCATATCCTCTTCCTCTTCTACTTTAAATCAATTTCTCACAGAATGGTGTGTAAAAAATCCTTTAAAGTGGGGGCATGCCTCACCACTCACATTTCATTGTGCGATTTTCTTTTTCTTGTGATTCCCTCTCTTGGAAACATTAGGTACAATGTTGCTCGGGATGAGACATTTGCATTTTTCTTCTTTTGCATACAAGATGAGTCCATCCTCTCTTGCATACAAGATGAGTCCATTTTCACTTTACCTCTCTTGGAGACATTACACATGATTTTCCTTAAGATGATACATTGCACGAACTAAGCAAAATCCCTTTGAACATCCCTTACGACATCATTTCAAAATTCATTTCCTTTTTGTGGCAGCTTATTAAAGTTATAAGAGGTATAGCTTTAGTATGGTTTGAGTGGGAAGCCCAAGCAGCACGACTTTCCCCATAGCCACCTATATGTGTGTGAGTACATACCAATCATGTGTATGTTTCTCACACTTTTGGGATAACTCACCTCGTGGATGACCTGATGTTCTATGGCCCCAGAGTGAGCGCATCTTTTCACCTTTCCCTCTCTATTTCTTCTAGTTCTTTTCATTACATGATCATGCATCTTGTTTTTTTGTAATTCATTCACCCTTGAATGTGTCATCTTGCATTGATGTCGAGTTGACTTAGAATATAAAATTCTTGGGGACTTGACCACCTCCTTCATCTTTCTCATTCTTCTTCTTCACCATCTCCATTGGGCTACTTTAGTGTGAGTTTGAAGCAATTTCATCCTCTCACTCAAGTGGGGGCTAAATGTGTCACCAAAAAGTGTAGCCTTTGACACTTTTCACTCATTTGGACCCTTGCTTATAGATTTTGGACCTTTTTCAACCTCTTTTTACCCCTTTCCAAACCTTGTGCCAAGGTGTTGTAAGGTGTTGTAATATATTTTCATAATTTCATAGGCTTTTCATCACTCAATCAACCCTTTCTTATGCTATAACGACCCCTTAATACACATATAAGTCCTATCTTAGTGTGTTTTCATAAGACAAACCCAAAAAACATCAATAACCACAATTTAATCCCTGAAAACCAATGAAAATTTCCCAGGTGGACTAGGTCGCCACCTTGGGCGACCTAGTCCCATGTGGCTTAAAATTCAAATTTGACTTAAAGTTATTTCGGAGTTTTTATCTCTTAAACCCTAAGGTTAGCCTGTATGGTGTTATTTTAGGAAAATTAGGGCATAACTTCTATAAATAAGGGTTTTTCCCCTCATTTTTACCTAATTCCATTCATTCAAAACCCTAATTCTCCTCCTCACCTACTTATCTCTCATTCTTCTCAAGCAAGCTAGGGTTTGAGCATTCCAAGTCAACAAGACATCTTTTCTGAAGCATTCAAGGGCTGATTGCTACAACAACACAAGAACTCTTATCATGGAAAGGTAACTCACTCCTTTACTCCATTGTTTCATGCTCTATTACATTATTTCTATTCATTTTGGTTTAGTTACCTAAAAGGGGTTTGACCAAGGCAAACCCCTAATCCCTAACAATCAACATTTTCTCTTTCTCTCCTTGTGTGTTTGTAGATTTAGGTACATAGGAGATCTTTGAAGACTTTTTGATGACCTCTCCTTGCTTGCAAAGTTCAAACATCCACCAAAATTCACTTTTAGGCCCGAAATCAGAGTTTCAGAAGCGAACAACTGTGAAGAATCGAAGTGGAGACCTAGGGCTTTCGTTCCCCCTTGAGAAATTCCAAAAATCTAGAAGAGTACTAAGTCACCAACAATGGTGACCTAGTCCCACTCGATAGGATTTTCAGTGATTTTTATATTTTCAGACAACCATTTGGCAAAAACGGGCTATGGACCAGTTTTCTCAAATCAGGGACTAGGTCACCCAAATTGGCACAAGTGTCCCTTTCTGCCTCTACAACATTTTCATCAGCATTCCAAACCTCCAACATATCCTCCTTCAAATTTCAGGTGCACACATTATGTTTCCTTCATTTTTGTTTAGTTTATGTATATTTCATAGGTCATTTAGTTCATATTTGCATATCATTATGTGTTTTCCAGCACTTTGCATTTCAATGGTTTAGCATGAACAATAAATCATTCTATTTTTAACTTATTACACTTAGACACATTCACACATTCCTCACAACCCCCTAACCTCTTTGAATGAACTCGCCAAAAAAGGTATATCATTAGGTGAAAGAGAGCCACATTTCCTAACCTTGCTCCTAAGTGAAAAACCCTAGGGGCCTATTTGGGGAATCCTCTTTCCCTTCTAGCATATAATATTTTTGATGGTTCAGATATACATATGTATATATTATATATGACAAGTGGTAAATAGCACTATATATATTTATAAATATATGTTATGTAGATTATATGGACGTTTATTGAAAATAAAAGAGATTTAGACAGACCAAGGGTAGTGAACTATGTGAGGGTGCAATACATATGTGTGTATCACTAAGAGGTAAATCTTATACTTGTAACATTATAATATTAGGTTTAAATTGTTGTTTAGGCACAACCTATAGGAGGTGTAACCAGCATGTAAGTCTTATAAATACTTAGTCAACGTATCAAAGAAAATGCATAGGGAACTTGATTGGCACGCATGGGGATGCCAAGTATCAATTACTATACTAATAATAGAGGCCGATAGAAATAGCTTATGATTATTTTGTGAAGTCAATTCTCACCTTTCTTCCATGCGATATGAAACACTTATATTACATTTTGAGTTGATGTCTGATGTCGATGGACTTAGTTGATGCCTTAGTAAAGATCAGCTTTGACTTAGTAACCTAAATTTTTATGATATTTACATATGTTGGAGACTTTGCCAAACGTATTTATCATCTTAAGTGGACTCATCTCCTATGCAAGTTGATGGATTCTTGTTGTTAAGAATTAGTTGTTGACTATTTCTTTTGGTAATTAAACTATGCCAAGCAAGAGGGAGTGTGGTTGAAGTTGGTGGCACCTCTAGAAACCAAAGTTTTGTAGATTTCTTCAATTCGAATTGAACATATGCAGCTTGAATAAGTCTTTAGATTGTTGTCAATAAGAAATTCAACCTATAAGTGTTTATGTTGAGTATTAAGCTAGGAAGTTGCCACCTTTCTATTGCATTTCATGTGTTGCTTTGCATGGAGCTTGTTGTCCATTAACATGCCTAAACTATAGGCTATGAGGCTATCAAGTTTCTCTATAAATAGTTGAGCCATTCCATTTTGAAGGGATGCATTCTTCCACAAGATTATGCATCTTTTGTAATTCCTTATTTTGCCTTATTTCCAGCCATACTCTATTTTACATTATGAGAGAGAAAGGGAATGATTTCTATTGAGTTTGTGAGGAAGTTGTTTTGAGAGGTGTAAGCTATCAACTTGAGAGATAGAGTTTCTTTGTGACATTCTTGAGAAGTTGTTTATCAAGCTTGCTACTGTTGGAAAGGGTTGCATTGTTTCCATTTGTTTGGATAAGTGATAACAAGCATGGGGATCTCTTATTTTTGTTATTTTACTTTTGAATGATGTGTCTTACATGCATGGTTGAGATGTCTTTTCCAGTATGAGCATTAGAGAAATTAGAGTGTTTTGAAAAGGAAATTAAAGCTTTTATGTTGTTTTATTCATGTGTTTTTAAGTACTCCATAGTAGGAGATGGGTGTTTATCATAGGTATTATATACTAGGCTTGATTGAACATGAAATGCACATATGGTACATGTAGATAAGTTATTGATTTAACTCAAAAATCTTGTGTTTGCTCCTAGGATAGATAATCCAGTATGGGAGGGAGCTTGTGTACTTACTTGTAAAGTAGGTTTATTCCAAGTATGTAGGTTATCTCTGAGATGATAGAATATCAATTGAAGGAAATACCTAGCTTGTGTACTTACTTGTTAAGTAGGTTTATTCCAAGTAGAGTAATATGGTGATAGGTTATCTCTAAGATGAAGGACTATCCATTGAAGGAAATACCTATGTGTAGCTTAAGATAGCCTTAAGTCAAATCGGCCCTGAGTAGTGTATGTGATAGATGACTTCATTCGAAGTACTGAATGAGAACACTTTGACCAAAGTAGTGTGAATGTCTGAGACTCCACTCTAGATTGTGTGACTACTGAGACTACATTGTCATTTCACCATGATCCAGTATTACATGCTAGTTCGAGATTGTGGGATTACAAGGTTCTAGTTATGTAGTACAAATCACTATGCTCAGTTGGGTTTCATTATTGGTTACTCTACCAATATCTTCGTCAAAGGGAAGGTCCATCTATTGAATGATAGATGTGCGAGGGACCGCATTATGAGTCTATGGTTGGCGGAAAAGAACTTGAGTGATGCTTCTCCTCCATAGCAAGCAATAGAAGAAACAAGATTTGAAAGGAAGGATCCTGGACCATCTTACAACTATTTTTTCTAAAGCTCATTGGATCTATGTATGTAAATGTATGCATTCTTGTATTATTGTAACTTGTGAAGTTATTGTGATTAAATGGAATCTTGATTGTAATTTTCTATGACATATTGTTCATATATTCTCAATAAAGAAAAGAAAAATTGTATTACAATGGCTTGTTAGTTAGTTTATTTACTCGAAAGGTGAAACTTTGAAATTTTTACTAGGATAAAGGGTTGGCATGTTGCAGTCTTTAAGTTTATCTCTTAGATCCCTATGCCCAAATCAATGGGGTGATTCATGATTAAGGAATTCACCTAGTATCTACAAGAACATATGATAAAAATATAATTGACCAATACATACATGCTTCAACAAAATTGTGTTATAGAGAGGCATAATTATATTATTGTATAAATGGTGTGATGTATACTAAGGGATGTAACACTTGCCCCTTCATGCTAGGCCAAAGTATTTCATAGAGAAATGTACTTGTTAAATTAGGTACCCACCAAAGTGCTTTAGAATATTACACCAAAAGGAGCATGTATTGGGAAAAGTGCCTTTATATTGTATCTTGAAGTGTTTGGTTGTACAACTTTCATATATTCTCTCAAGATACAAAGGAAAAAATTGGATAAAAAATATTTGAAATGTATTTTTCTTGGGTACAATTCAAATTTAAAAATATATTGGCTAATGAATTCAATGATAAAGAAGGTATACATAAGCAACCTGGAAGTTTTTTTTAATGGGGAAATAGGATATAAAACCTCTTCCTCACAACCTCTTAATAGTTGTCAAACAATGAGAATTGTTGAACCTGACAATGAGTAAATTGATGAAGTAGAGGCTCTATTTCCATTGAATTATTTTCTCCCTCTTTTACTACCTCAATCCTCATATTCTATACACAAAAATATTCCTAAGTGGTATTAGACCAAAATGAAGCATTTAAAAGATGATGCAGTTCCAAATACACCTACCATTGGGCCCAAAACTCACAAGTCTCATGAGGAAGTGAACTTGTCCCTTATATGTATAATTATTCAAAGTTTTGAACCAAAATATATATATAGTAGGCTCTTTATTCACCACCTTAGAAATATGGGCCATGGATGTAAAATATTAGGTATTGTTGAGGAAGAAAACATGAGAATTTATTTATCTTCCCCTAGGGAAGAGATATATTGGATGTAAATAGATTTTTACAATAAAATATAATATAGATGGTAGCATTGACAAGTATAAGTCCCAAGTTGTGACTAAGGGCTATAAACAAAAGGAAGGTGTTTACTATGATGAAATATTTTTCCTCGTAGAAAAAATAAAGACTATTTGTATGGTTTTGGAAATGGTGGCTCAATTTGGATACAAATTTTGATAGATGGAAATCAAGAGCGCCTTTCTTAATTGATATCTCAAAGAAGAAGTCTACGTGACTCAATTAGAGAGGAAAAACATCATGTTTTGCAATACATCCATGGTATAGTTGTTTATGGTCGAGAATACAAACAGACTATTACTTTTTAATTGTGTGGATACATGAATGTAGACTATGCAAATTATATGGATCATAGTAATTCTAATCCAAGATTAATTTTATTTTTGGGATCTACTATGATATCTTGGGGGGGAATAAAAATCACAATTGGTTTCTCTTCTATAGAAGTAGAATGTCATGTCATAGGTGGAGCTATCTTTGAGGTGATATGTTTACATTACATTTTAATACGTATGAGTTTTCCTAAGATAGGTCCTACCACTTTTTTATGCAACAATGAATCTTGTTCACAATTATATTTTTCATGAGTTTACCAAACACAGTGAGGTTAAATATCACTATATTTTTTAACATGTTCAACAATAGAGTATCCACTTCAATATCGTTTGACTCAAGAGAAACATGTTAATATATTTACCAAATCTATTATAGTTATGAATTTTGAAGCTTTTAAAAGTTTCTTCTTTTTTCTCTTAAGAATATGATCTAATAAGGGAGATTTTTAGAATAATTTATTATTTAATATTACATCATTTGTATTTGGTTTATAATATTTCATCTATTATTAACATTACACATAACTATTTGAAATAGTTATAAGTTAGTTGGTTGGGTACATGCTTGACTTAGTTATTTACCAATATATTCCTTCTATATATTGCTACATATTATAATACAATTTTTCTCATTCCTTCCATAAATTAATACAAATCCATGCTTTCAGTGTTAGGCACTCCTTACAGTCAAAGGAAACCATAAATATGGATAAATCATCTATGTCACCACTCATATCTACAAGATAGCATAAGAGTTATAATTATCATTCATAATTAAGTATTTATAATATTATAAAATTTACATGATGTTCAATATCAATCACCTATACCAATAGACTTGGGTAAGAAAAATATTTTTCAAAATCTCTTTTCAAAAGGTTGTCAATGTATTGGGTATTTTGAGTGCAACTAGATATAAAATTTTATTAATTATATTTTGTATCATGTATTGGTAGGCCTATGTTTGTGTAGTGGGTGCTATGCTAGGGATTACACTATATAAACCTAGTCACTTGGTATCTATTATGTTGAGTGTGAAGAAAAAATTTGGATAGAAGTGACCAAATTGATGAGTTTGGCTTGGAGGTCTACAAGTGGGCATAAAATCCTAGGTGCCTAGTGATTTGTGCCAAGCGTCGAGAGTGATTGGGGAGGTTGTACCCTCCTCTGCGAAGGTTTGTTTTATCATAAGGCCTCCTATCCTTTGAGTTTATTTTCATTTAAATTTATTTCATTTGTGCCATATTATCTCTTTGGCCTTGCATTTCTTTCTCACATGTGTGGGTGCCTGTATTTCATTCTTCTTCGCTTCTTGTTTTGTGTTAAGTTTTAATTTCTATTGATGGAGGGGTGTACAGATTCCCCCAACCCCCCTATTAATACCAGTGGTGGTGGAACCCAAAATCATTTGGAAAAATCCTTCAGTGAGGTCATGGTAGAGCAAGGGTTTGCTACTTCGATAGGCGTTGATTTTATCATCGAAGAGGTGAGTAGCAAGGATGGAGAGGAAGGTAAGGCTTCCTCTTAAAGCTATTTGTATTTTCATCTCTTGCCTAATACTTTAATGAAAGAAACTATTAACAGCGAAAGGCTAAGGCTCAAAGATTCTACAATTTTTTTAGTGACTGTTGATATTAATAATTTCTTACAAGAAAATTCATAGATACTTGGTTTTCAAATGTATGGCTTAATAAATTTGGCATTCATTTAACATACTATAGATTATTGCAAAAAGGTTTGTTTATAATTTTCTTGAAGAGCCACGCCATGCAAGAAAAGGTCCTAGCCAAGCCCTTCTAGAATATAGAGCACTATGCATTTTGTGCCTTTCCTTGTTCACCCATGGCTATTACAGAAGAAATTATTGTACTCTCAACCCCTAGGTGGGTTATTGTCAAAAATCTCCCTTCGAAGTTCTAGAAAATTCTACCCCAAATCCTAGAACTTGTAGGAAAGGTTGTTAGGGTTTATGAGACAAAGGTGACATTACCGAACTTGGATGCTTGTGCCCTGGTCTCCCTAAAGCTTGGAATAAAAATCCCTAAAAAACCTAAAGAGTATAGAGGACTCTGGCATGAATTCATGCCCGCTGGAGGTCTTGGGTGGGGTTAATTCTTGTTTTCTTTGCACGAAAGAAGGGCATGTTAGGAAAAACTACCTTGTGATTCAAAGGAGAAATGGTAAGTCAGCAAGGGGAAACCCTAGTGTTGGCTCTAAAGGGCCTCAACCCGAGTCAGAGGTGAATGAGGATATTCTCTATAGCCAAATCCCACTGCAACCTATTGGAACCCTAAGTACTATCCCTAATCAACTGTTGAGCTCAGTGGTTCTTTGGAGAAGGAAATTAATGTTGAACTCTCAACTGTTGAGGAAGGAAATTGTAGCTTCTCCTCGTCTAGTATTAGGGACCCTAGCCTCACCTTATCCATTCCTTCAATGCCCTAACATAGGAGGATGAGAGCAGAGAAGGTGAGGCCCAAGTTGTCTCCCCTAAGGTTGTCAAAGAAAACCTTGATCTTCCTCATCGAAGCTCTGAGCAAGAGGTAACCGGAGATATTTTGATCCTCCAAAGATTGAATGCTCAAAAGCTCCCCATGAAGAAGATCAAGCAACAAATTGAGGAAAAAAATTTAAATCTTGTTAGAAATGCCAAGAAAAATTCTAAAGTAAAATTCCTAAAGAAGGGCCCTAACTTGTTTTCTTTTCAATTAGATTCTTAGAGCCTAGATAAGACTAAGAGTGCACATGTGGGTGGGAGCTCCAGGGACCCCTCACCGAATCCCATCAACCCCACTACTGATAACCTAAGTGAACCTCTAGGGGTCTCGGCCTCAATTAACCCAAATGATGGTGTTGTGCAAGTTGGGAGTGCTGCTTCCAGCCTACGTGACCCTGGGACAATGAGATTCATGGAAAATAGTGTCAAGTCCCTCATTTCCCCCATGCAGACCCACAAGCTTATCCTTACCAATGACTGTAGTGCTCATCCCTCCCCATTTGGGCGGCCTTTTCATAGAGGATAACCAACAATCTGGGGACCATATTGTGGAGGCTTATGGGAGTGGGGAGTCTAATGGAGTTGGGGATAGAAACCCCAATCAAGGTGAGGACACTGAAGTAGAAAAAACTGAGAATGTCACTCTTGGGCAGCCTAACCAAGCCCCTAAGTATAAGGTTGGTCTTGTAAGACCAAGGAAAAATAAAATTTCTATAAAAGTGGGAAAATCCCTTTAATGGTCAAAAATAAAAGAAAGAAAACTAGCCTTGTCATTCAATCGCCCACAGAAAAGAGGGTGAAAATAGAAGAAAAGCTACCAAAATTCTTTGAGCAATTTAGGAATGACCAAGTGGATAATGCCATATTTGTAGATGATGAACATTAACTTTGTCTTTTGAAATTTCAGGGGGCTAGAATCTCTTGACTAGAAGTATATAGTTAGAAGATTTTTAAATTTGGAAAGGAAGAAAGACTTTGTTCTCTTTTAGGAGACAAAATCTATTGGTTTCACATTAGAAACCAACCTAAAGTTCATCTAGAATGGGTCCTCTTATTTCACTACCTCTTGTGAGAGAGGAAGGGGGGGTGCAATCTTAATTTCCAATCAGTGGACCCAATGGGCTACGGGCAGTGACACTTCTCCCTGCAATAGGGTTGTGTGGGTAACACTAAATAAAGAGGAGCTGGTGTTTGGAGTCTATTCCATATATCCCCCTAACAACCATAATGATAGTACAATAGTGTGACAATGGCTCACCAGCTTCTCGAAGGTGTCGTGGATTGTAGGTGGTGACTTCAATATGGTTGAACAAATGGAGGACAAATGGGGGGAATTGATATCTACTAGAAAGGTAACGAAAATAACTTTTGGAATGGGATGAAATGAAAACTCAACTTGATTGACCCCATGGAAAAAAATAAAATTGAGTGCAAAGGTGTGTGGCACACATGGTGCAATGTCCAAAAATGTGGCAATAGAATCTATTGCAGACTTGTTAGTATATATGCAAACAAAGATCTCTTCAACTTTGTTCCTAATGAGGTTTAAATGAAGGTGTGTGTGTGTATCCCTACACACTCTCAGATCACTGCCCTATCAAGGCCAACCTTATGATATGCCAAAACAAACTAAAATATTTAGTGATAAATTCATCATTCATCCTTAACACAAGCCTGCTTAAAGATGGGAATTGTAGGGAATCCATTACTTCCCTAAGGGAAATAAGCAAATGGATGCTAAAAGGGGCTAGTGCCATAGAAATATGGAACAATAATGTCACTATTTGGAGGAAGCTCATTCAAATAATAGGTAAGAAGAGATCCCTTGATGCAAAGAAGGAAGAAAATGAGCTCCAAGAAACCCTTTTAGATGCAGAGGTAAAATTTTAGTAGGCTCCAAGTGATGTATTTCTTGGTGAAGAGCTTATTAAAGAGAAAAGTGGCCTAAGAAGGATCCAAGACCATGAAGTAAATGGGAAAAGGGTTAGGGCCAAACTAAACTGGCTAACCTATGGTGATAGAGGATCCAAGTTCTTCTTCAATTTCTTGAAGGATAAAAATGTAAAAGAATAAATCAATGAGATTCGAGATGGGGAAATGATGATGTCCTCCCAAGTACAAATTTAAAAGAAATTCCAAGCCCTCTTTAAGGATCTCCTCACCTCTGAAGGGGTTCCAAAGCCTACTGCTAGGCACAGGAAACAATTAAGAAGCTCATTCTAAAGAAAATATCTGAGGGGGACTCTGCCAAGTTATGGGCCAACTTAACCAAAGAAGAAATTAGTAATGTTATTGCCTCCATGTGTAATGATAATTCACCAAGTTATGATGGACTACCTATTGAGTTCTACAAGTGCTTTTCAGGATGGGTTAGTCAGGACTTGTTGTAGGTTTATGAGGAAGCTTTAGTCATAGGGACCCTAGGAAATAAGATTAAAAAAGGGATAATTAAGCTTCTCCCCAAAGGGGGGATAGGACCTTAGTTAAAAATTGGATGTCGATAACCCTCCTAAATGTGTCTTATAAGATTATGGCTAAGATTTTGGCCTTAAAATTGGTCAATATTCTCCCCAATTTTGTCAACAACACTTAGACGGGGTTCATAAAAGGTAGGTATATTCTTGAGAACTTAATCACAAGCTGGGAAGTTATGCAATGGGCTAAGATGTCCAATCAAAAAGCTACAATGCTTCTCTTAGACTTCAAGAAATCATATGATAGGGTGGAATGGAACTTCTTTCAAAACAACCTTCAAGCCTTTGGATTCCCCCCTAGATTTTTCAAAATGGTGGACATCCTATTAAAATATGCCAACACCCATGTGGATGTTAACGGGATGCTTTCTGAGGAAATCAAATTAGAAGGGTAAATTTGACAAGGTTGTCCCTTGGCACCGGCCCTCTTTGTGATAGTGCCAGATGCACTCTTCTAATTGTTAAGAGATAGTTCAGTTTCAGCCAAAGGTTAGAGGCATCAAGCTTCCTGATGGGGGTGGACTAAGTAATGTATAGTTTTTAGATGACACTGCTCTTTTTCTAGAATTGGACAAGGAAAACATGGAATCCCTAATGGAAAATCTTGAGGTGTTCTGTAAGGCCTCAGGAGAAAAAAATTCTAATGCAAAATATATTGCTCTTGGATGGGAAGATAGACCACCAGATTGGATGAAAGATATTAACTTTCACTGGGGTGGCCCTAGCTTGCAGGTAAGGTATCTTGGTATCCCCTTTGCGGATGATCCTAACCTCAAGGAAGTGTGGAACTAGATAAATAGAAAAATTGAAAAAAAAATTAGAAGGTTGGAACAAACAGTATCTCTCCCTTGCTGGGAGGATACAAGTCTATCAGAAGATCTTGTCCTCTTATAGAATCTACTTTTCCTCAGTTTGGTTCTTCAGCACTTACCAAGTAAATTAAATTCAAAAGAAGATTAGGGTCTTTGGTTAGATGGGAAAGGGAAGAAGAAGAAGCATGGCGTGAATTGGGATTGGTGTTGTATAGACAAATTATTTGGTGGTCTAGGTCTAAAGGACCTAAAAATGCAAGGTGTTGTGTTGGCTACAAAATGGGTGGTGAGGGCTCTAAGTGTCAATGAACCTTGGAAGGTGTTGATAAGGAATAATATTCAGTTGGCAATACCCAAGAAAGAAAAAACCAGGAAGTTTTACCCTTGAATGACATTCTCTTGAGAAAAAACCTCTAGCCCTTCTTCAAGGTTGCTCCACTAAGAAATGGTGTCAAAAAGGTATTAAAATGTTTGGCGATATCTTGTTTGAAGGGGAGGCTTAGAAGCTAGACTAAGTTGGAATCGGTTTTGACCTCCATGCTTCCAACTCCAAGACCTAATATGTACTCTTAGAGGCCTATAAGGATGCTAGCTTTCCCCAAGATGTTGTAAAACTCATTGACCCATCCAATGACATAGTCTGGAAAGATGGGGGGCCTATCTTTGGGCTTAAAGCTAAGACAATCTACAAAGATCTGACCTATAATAGTAGCATTTTTTAGCACCTAAATAAGAGTTGGAGTATGGATTTAAGTGACAAAGAATGGCATAAAATTCTAACTGACCTCTAGTACAGTGGGCTTGAGCCAAAAAAAGGCTTGTTTCAAATGGTTGGCTCTTCTTCGAAGAATTCCATTCAAATCCAATTGTGATGATATTGATATTTTTAATATTTGTAAAACTCCTGAACTAGTAAAACATATTCTTTTTGATTGCTTATATGCTAAAGAAGTTTGGAAAATATTTTGTAGCAATGTAAAAATTTGGGATGTTGAGGAAAAAAATATTTGGAAAGATTTTTTAATGTTTGATAAGAATATTAATAATGATTGTAAAGAAATTCATTTTTTCTTTCTATTGAAATAATGTGGTACATTTGGGAGGCAAGGAATGATGAAAAATTTAAAGGTTGTAGGAGGTACCTTACTAATTCGTCTAAAGGACTCACTTTTCTTAATGTTGCATTGTAGGTGTCATTACATATTGAGGTATCATTACCAAAGTTTATCAATCTGGTTAGATACAGTTCAGTGAGGATCACTAAAGGGGAGTTTAGATGCAGACATGCCTATCAGTTGGAACGAGAAGAAAATGAGATATTCTTGAGAGTCATAAATGAATTCCAAAGAGATTTTAATGTGACTATGGAGGTGCAGGGTAAACACAGGGTGAATCGTCATGTGAGGTAGCAGCATGTGGATGCCCTATCTATGGTCAATGAAGTTGATCCTAGCAATGGGCAAGTAGATGATGAAACCACCAGCAATCCTGTAGATAACAGCTAGCACATGTCACTCCTTTTTTTACAATATTTTTTGGTATATACATATGTAACTTCATGATGTAAAAAAGGATGCATGGAATGGGTATGATTGTATATAGATCTGTACATTTTTGTAAATAAATTCAATAGGAACACCAATATGTATACAGGATGATGTTATGAACAACTATATTTTGTTGAATATGGTATAATGTACTAGCTTAACAACTTATTATTAATACAAAAAAAATTTGGACAACCAACTTGGATGATCATATTTAATAACTCCCTCTAGGGTATATGCATGGGAATGGGGGACCAAAGGGAGGTCTTAAGTGGCCACTTTTTTTATAAAATAATAAAAAACTAATTTTGGATGAGAAATTGAAGATAGTTACACTCAAAATTTGAAGATGTGATAAGAATGAGAGTCATAGTGCTCTAAATATACTTTCTAAACTAATATATTCGTAAATAATGGAGATTAAGAGGTTAAAATAGGGGGAGAACACAAATTTCTCCTATTTTTTAGAAATATAACATAGTGCCTGGGGTGCTCCCCCTATAATGTTAATTTTTTTAAAGTATTTCACAAATCGCTTTGATCGAAAATCAGCCAACATCATGTAGTTTATACTTTCTTTTTTTTCTAATTTTTTTAACTATATTATTTTTTAATAATTTGTAAACTAGAAACATCTTCTAATGCCCCAAGCCATACACCTAGGACATTAGAAAACTATTTTTTTTAATCATTACAACAATAATATATAATAAGAATATTTCATACTTGCACAACAACATGCACAAAAGTATTATGTGAAGAAAAAAACCACAAGGGCACTAACCAACAAAATGAATTCACCATTTCTACAAGCAAGGTGTAACCAATGGAAGTCTTACCAATTATGGGATGAAACCACCACAATAAACCAACAAGAGGGTAAATGACACCCATGATGGTTAGGGACTGGCTCATGATCACATCCTCTCACAAAAACACAAAAGTAGGATGAGAGAATCATAAACCTCAAGTCCACACCAAGACACTCTTACAAACTCAAAAAAACACCACAAAAACCGACATATATAGTGGAATTATTAGGAGCTAAAACCCTTCGACTAGATGACTCAACTGCCAAGTTTTAGAACAAGGAGCATGAAAAGAGTAACAACCACCTCCAATCCACTAAAAAATACCTAAACATAAGAGAAATCCCTCATAATAGGTTTCCTTACTAGGAGGTACAATCCCTCCACCAACTAGAATTACAACAAGTTGCTTTCAAGCTACGACATGCTTCCCAAAATAAAATAGTGTCTTAAATATTAAGGTATAAAATTTGTCAACAAATAAACATCATCCAATTTTGGACTTGGAAAGTTTCTCATCTGCACCATCATCCTTGAAGGACAACTAAAATTGATCATGAAATCGGTTTCTCCCTAGTTACTACATGTGTCAACTGTTTGCAAGAATTTGGCTAGTGTGTATTTTTCTAGCTCCAACTATCCATCTTCCAAAATTGATCATACGAAATGATACCTGAGTTATATATGTTTATTCTTAGAATGAACCTCACTCAGTTCTAAGCTGAAAGATGAATGGAACTCTAACTATCACTATACAACTTGTTATCCTCCTACTTATTTCCCAATTCCTCCATAACCTTTGTAACCAAATCATCTCTTTACTATACTCTATAGTAGAAACATACTTTTCTTTTATTGTTGAAAGTGCAAAAACCTTATGCAACCTTGAAATCTAACTTATCAGCATTCCACCTATAGTAAAAGCATAGCCTTTGATGCTCCTCCTGCTATCTATATCACTTGTTATATCTAAACAAACATGTCCTTGCAAATTAGAGTTGGAATCTTTAAAACATAAGGCCAAAGTAGTAGTACCTCTCAAATACCTAAGAATCCACTTTTTTACATTTTAATTCTCTTTTCCTAGATTTTTCATATACCTACTCAAAAATCCTACTACATGTGCACAATATTTGGCCTTGTACACACCATGGAATACATCAAATTGCCAACTATTGATGAGTATGGAATCTTGGACATGTAGTCTATATCCTCCTATGTCTTGGGACACATCTCCTTAGTCAATTTGAAATGACTAGGTAAAGGTGCACTAAATTAGTTTCCATCCTATGTTTAAAATCTTTTCAAAACCTTATTTATGTACTCACTTTGAGACAATGTAAATGTGCAATTTTTCTTCTCTTGTTATTCTCATACCAAGGATTTTCATTGTAGCACCCAAATCCTTCGTCACAAATGAATTGGCTAATTTCCTTTTGAGTAAATTTGTATCCTACATGTTAGACCCTACAACAAGCATGTCATCTACATATAATAAATCTCATTATATAATCTCTTAAAATAAACATAATGGTCAAAATGGCATCTACTATACCCTTGTTTTGTCATAAACTTATCAAATTTTAAATATTGTTTCCTTGGAGCTTGTTTTAGACCATACAAGCTCTTCTTCAACTTGCACACTAATTTCTCCTTCCCTTTGACCTCATACCCCTGTGGTTGTTGCATGTAAATCTCTTCCTCCAAATCTTCATGGAAAAAAATTGTATTTACATCTAATTTTCCAAGATGCAAATCTTCTACTACCACTAGACTTAAAAAAAAATCTAATTGAAGTCATTTTAACAACAAAAGAAAATATTTTATTAAAATATATACATTTTTTCTATGCAAAACCCTTTACAATAAGGCTTGCATTGTACCTTACTTTTCCTCCATCTTCTTCATTTATCCTATAAACCCATTTATTCTGCAATTCTCTTTTACCTTCAGGAAAATAAACCAAGTCCCAAGTCTGGTTCAATAACAAAGATTCCATCTCTTCTTGCATGTCTTGCTCCCACTTCTTTATGATTTCTACCTACATAGCTTATTCAATAACTTTTTCGTTCACCAAAATCAATTAATAATACATAATATAATGAAGGAGAGTATTGCTCAGGAGGTATACTTAACCTAGTAGCTCTTCTTGCAAGAGTTTGAGGCACATATTATTGTTCTTGTGCTTGAATATATTGATTTTCTGGTGCCTTTGGAACTATTTTTTTTTGGATTTCATCAAGCACCACATATTTTGTTTTTTCCTTTTCATGCTTCTTTCCTTACAACTAATATTTATATATTACCTTCTCATTGAATATCACATCTCTACTCCTTATTATTTTATGATTTTCATAAATCCCATTAGCGATAACCAAAATTTTAACTTCTTATTTAATAAAATTACACTTCTTGGATTTAGCCTCAATATTTTTTATATGCTCTATATCAATACGGACAAGTGCTTCACAACTGAATGTTTTCAAAAATTAGTAGTTTACCTTTTTACCTATCCATGCCTCCTCTAGAATACTACCATCCAAGGAACTTTAAGGCACTTTGTTTATTAATTAAATAGTAGTATCTACAACATCCACCCAAAAATATAATGGTGATCTTGCATGCAATCTCATACTCCTTGCACACTCTATGATTGTCATAAACATCCTTTCTAACACACCATTTTCTCGAGGTGTTCCTGGAAACATCTTTTGTCTAGAAATCCGATGGTGTGAACAGTAAATTTTTCAAACTTCATGTTACAATATTCTACTACGTTATTTTATTTGAGACACTTCGACTTATTTCATGTCTCTTTCTCAACCAAATATTTTCATTTATTAAAAGTTTCAAACACATCATTTTCTTCGAATGATTTAAACCAAATTTTCTAGTTACATCATCCATAAAATTAACATAATAATAAGGTCCTCCACCAAGATATGATACCTAAGTTGATCCTCATACATCTGAATCCTCATCTGCTTCTCACTCATGTGCCCAAGCCTATGGTTCCATAATTTTGTAATTGTTCTTGTATCTAAGATAAGGCAATAGATAAATCATAATTACTAGTATATAAATACAATGTACCTATGTTTTCTCCTTTTTCTATTATCAATGCTCCTTTAGTGACCTTCCATGAACTCTCTATAAATGTAATTATACAACCTTCACTTCTCAGTTATCTTCTTGAAATTAGATTTCTTATCAAATTAGGAACATGCCTCACCTCTTTCAACAACCATTGGTTTCCATTTGGTGATTTTATTTGTATTTTACCCTTTCCAACAATTTTACATGGATCATCATCGCCCAAATAGAATTTTCCAAAATCACCTTGAACATAATTTAGAAATTAATTCTTATGGGGTGTGGCATGAAAATAGTCCCATGAGTCTAAGACCTAAAAATTAGTAATATTATCTAATGAAAGGATCAAAGTATCTTGCAATACATCACCTCCTACATTTTCTTCCTTACTATTTTATTGTTGTTCATCTCCTTGTTTTCCTTTTCAAGACCGACATTCTTTCTTCATATGTCCTTTCTTCCCACAATGCCAAAATTCTAGCCTTCCTCTGGATTTGGATCTACTCTTCTTAGACTTTCCAAAATTTGCTAGACTCTTTCCTCTATCTATGTCTTCCCCTATTCTCCATAGTCAAATAATTGCATGATGTCTCACCTATTCTTTTTGTTTAATTCTGTCACTAAGGATAACACCAACAACATCATCATTCTTTAAATTGCTTGAACCAAAAATAGAATAAATCACACCCATGACCAAGTTATTCCAAATTTCTAGAAATGAGCACCAAATCAAGATATCCATAACATCATATCAAATGTTATATTTACAAAACTTAACTAACTGGTGACCATGTTAAATGCATTTAAATGATCATCAATAGACCCACCTTATAACATCTTCATATTAAATAAACATTTTATAAGAAATACATTATTAAAAGTTGGGGATTTTTATATATTTTAGCCAATACCAATATCATATCCATCGTTGTTATATTTTGATATATTAAAATTCATTGACGTTGTCAAGCACAATCGTATTGTTCCTAGTGCCTTTCTATCAAGAATCTCTCATTCTTGATCTTTCATATGCATCAACTTCTTTACTTTTTGTCCAATGGTAAGAAGATATCCTTTTGATATAGATATTCATCCATTTGCATCTTCCATAGTTGGTAGTTTTGGCCATTTAAATTATCAACCCTAAACTTGCCTTGTTTCACCATTGCTCCCACTTGAACCAAAAACCATCCTTTTTGGTTTATTAGCCAAATAAATGCACGGATCTTATACCAATTTTTATTAATAGGATCATAGATAAATATACAATAAACTGAATGCAAAAATAAAATATAAAAAATAATACAAAAAAATAGATATAGATATATGTGGTTCACCCAATATGGGCTATCTCCATGGAGAAACAACCAATCCTTACTTTATTTTGTCTAGCAAAATGAATGGATAAAACCTATAGCACATCTGTTTTAACTTCATCTTCTTTTTGTCATAGTCTCCTTACAACACAATACAATAAAATACTCAGTCATAATACAATTCCCTCATAAAGTGGGTTGCCTTCTAGGCCAAGAAAATATAGCATAACATTTATCATTAGATATGTGACCTAATGATGAATAGTCCATATTTACAATAAATATATATATATATATATATATATATATATTGAATGTGGATTTTGGGTGTGTTTCCCTCCGACCCCATAGGGGGTACCCCTTGTCCCCCCTCCCTCCCACTGAAATGGGCTCCAAAACCAATAAGATCAATCTCCATAACTAACAATCTTCCACTTGTTGGAAACTAATTGTGGTAGCTCTAGAAAGATTATCAGGCTCCACTAACACCTCCAAAGGTGAAGCCTCCAAGAACTCAAATCTTGAATGGTGGTGTTTATGACACCCAACCACTACCCTTAGGTTCACCCCATCATGTTAGGAGTAGTCACTTGGTCACAAGCACATCACTCACACAAAAAGGATCATGGATCATAAACATGCCAATCAATATATACATGGCATGGAATAAGATACAAACATCATCATAGCATACACGTGGCATAATAATGATAACATATAATGCATATAGGCCAAAATAATGAATATCAAATCATAAAATGCATATTCTCTCTAGAGGTGCAAAAGATAGGGTATCATCAACTACTAGGTGTGCAACTACCTCAAAGATCAAATAACTCCCTCATCTAGCTGCCAATGCAACTGAGGATAAGATCTAACCACATACTCCAACTCACCAAAACTAAACAAAGTCATAAATGAGGAATAATACCACTACCAATAACTCCATCTAGCTACTAACTCAACCAAAGAAAAGAACACGTGCCTATGACCTTAGCTTTCCATGAGACTAATCAACACCAAGTTGCACTTCCTATGGTCTCTCTTAAGACCAAAGCCTTAATCCTCAAATCTGCCATCAAAATCTAATAAAAAACTATCCCACGAGTCTAGAAGCAATAGTACCTCACTTCCATACTCACCAATAGAATGCCTCACTTTTAGACATGGTCTCACTCCATGAGGTCATCCCTTGGGTTCTCTAAAAAAGTGAGGAATTACTTCACCCAATATTTTTTCAACACAAAAATAGGGACAACTTAGGGGTTCCTAAAGGGAAGGATCTAAGAACATACCTTTTAAAAGCATCAACACTACCACAAGCGAGGCTTAACAACCCAAAAACTCATAAGAAAATATCCAATGAGACAAATTAACATAAAAATAGGAGTAAAAATCAACTTTTTTGTAATGATGCTCGAATATGACCAACATAAGGGTTAAAAACCTAACTGATCATGAAACCACAATCACAAAGGTAGCCAAGAACCACTATGAGGCTCAAAATAAAAAATATTCTCTAAATAGAATACATAAGATAGCGAATTTCTCAAGCAAGAATTGCATCCTTTCCAGCACCATGCTAGGAACACCACTAAACTACCAAGGAGGAAATCCTACAACCACAAGGATAACCTCAACTAGTAGCCCAAAAAAAGAGATATATAATATACTATAGTAAATGTAGAAGAGGGGGACCAACCACACCAAGGCTCTAGGTCACAAAGAGCCAAGACTGGAGGGATTCCCTAATTTACCTCAAAATGGATAAGATTTCTTAGGTCAATGATAGAGAATGAAGAGCACTCTTAGGTGCTTTTGTCACTCTACTAGCCCGGGAGATTGAATAGAGCTAAACGAGCCAATTTTTTGGATCTAAACCATACCTCATGTAGCTCTTTCCTCGAGGATAGCAATGCGGGTCAGGGACAACAACACAACGTGATGGTGTCTCTTTTGGGTGTTGGCGTTTGTATGACCAAAAAATGTAAGAGTATAGTGAAAATGTCAAGAATCTACTAATGATTTATAAAATTGAGTTTAAAGCACTAAATAATATAATGAACTAGATAACTATAAAGGTGACAAAAATAAAAGGTGAAAAAGATGAAAGAAATGAAGATTAACTCACTACGACTCCATTTCGCCAGCAAGCTCTGCATAAGCACTTACCTACACACAGCGAAGAGAGGAAAAATGTAGGGGCTATATAGGGGTTTGCCTCAGTCAAACCCCCACTTTGGTGTTTCCACCTTCACGGACAACCAGGAAAGCCACGAGATATGAAAGATGATAAAGAAAATAATGTAAAGAAACTGAACGATAGCAATAACACTATGCTACGTGAATCAACAAGCAATAATACCTTCTCAATCGAGGTGCCCTCAAGCAGGTAGAGGAGGATGTAAGCTTGGTAAGTTCTACGTTGTCGTAACAATGAAGAAGCAGTCCCTTGAGACACCAAGTAGCGATTCCAATGGTGGAAAAAGTGCAACAGGACGTAGAGATGGATATGTTGGGTTTCTCAAGTAACACTCAAGAGATCAAGGTAGTGTGTAGAATTTTCCAAGAGATTGTAGAAGATGGAATGAATATGAGATAGATGCATTTGAAGATGAAAATGGGAGGGAAAGAGTCATTTTCGGGTCGACTGGAAGGTGCAGAGGCGCTGCGCTTTGTCGCCAATGGAGAATGTAATGTCTCTACAGATTCCAAAGGTAGGAATCTATCACAGATAATAGAACGCCACGTAGATGTCCGCGTGTCACACACGTGTCCCCGGCACAAATTCCCCCACCAACACAAGAGACAAGCGCCAAGTGGATGCGAGGCAAGTATTTTTGGAATTATGTGCCTCAATCCCACTAGCCTAAACCTCTGAGAGAGAAATGTCAGTGTGACCACCGAGATGTCTGATCGATCTGCTTAAGTGATCTTGAACTATCTGTGAGATCGATGTGACCATTGAACTATCTAGTCGATCTGAGTTCTTCGTGTGAAGCTACTTCATGACCATATCGGTGTCACCTTTGGTTTGTCTTGTCGAGAGGAGTGATCAGCCTAACCTGAACAGTTAGTAGAATTTCTTCCTCTCTTATCCAATGGTTGAAGTTAGACCGATGGTTCTCCATCGGCCTAACCTTGGTCCTCGATGAAGCCTGCAAAGATCGGGCCGACAGATGAAGTTAGACTGATGGGAGTAGATTGGTGGAAATCTTGCCAATGAAAGGCATTGGTGGAACCTGGGTCATCGACCAAGCTTTTGATGGTTGTTCCAATTGTGTTGGTCAGCTCAATGGTGAGTGATCAGTGTGAGTCTTACTGACAAGATCACCTGTAGGGAACTTCATCAGTGGAACGTGAACTGTCGGAGGAGCTTTGGAGGACCTCCTTCGAGGAAAAATGTTAGCCGGATGGTCTTCATCGATGTGACTCCCACCGATGGAGGTTCTAAGCTGGAGAACATTGATATAACCTTTGGGCTCGGTAGAACCTTTTGGACTATCGCCGATAGCATTGGTCTCACCGATTAACATGTTCAGTAGGACTCTTGGCAATGTTGGAAGACTGTGGAGTGAGAGTTGGTCAATGGGCAGTTTTGCATCAGTGAGACAGAGTTTGTTGTCTCACTAATACGCGATACAGATTGAAGAATTTTGACTGAATGACTATCCTACGTGGTTGGTTGTGGACCAATGGGAGAAGCAGAATGTAAACCATTGGTAGTTGGACTGTGTGGCCATTGGAAGATCAATAGACCATTTGAGCATGTGAACAAAATGGAACCCTCTATAATGATCAGAAAAAAGAGGGGGAGGTGGATGAGAATTTTGTTCTAAAGGAGGCAACTCCGCTCCCTCTGTGTGGATCGAATGTGAAACTTCTCTCTATGTGAATCTACTCTGTATTCTGTGAGAGAATGTTGTAATAGAGTGAGGTTTGTAAACACTCGAGAGGTTGATCAGAGGTTCATGAGATAGGATCTACACTGTCTGTTGTATGACAATATTGTAACAGTGTGAAGATCGTACAAGGGGTTATGTTGTCCAGTTTTTCTCCAGAATGAAACAAGATGTAATATATAAAGAATTAGTGCCTGAGTTGTATTTGTAACTGTTTTGTTGCATGAATAATACAATGGTGATCTGGGATTTTGGAGTGTGGGGCTTTTTACTCGAAAGGGTTTTCCCCATGTAAATCTGTGTGTTTTGTCTCATCTTTCATGCTTTATGTTTCTTGGTTAGAATTTGTTAATGTTTGTTGTTGAAACTAATTTTCCATGAGTTTCTCTCAGAAGGATTAATGTGGGAAATGAACTGTGTCTGATTCTGGTTTGTGACATAGTTGTACGTGTTTTTGAGGCAATCTAATTGAAATTAAAGTTACCAAAGGCACTATTATTCTTGGATGTTTTTTCTGAGATGACCAAACTTTCCCAACAAGTAGGTGATGTGGAATTATTTATTCGGGTTTGATTTTTTTTAAGTACAGGGTGTAAAAGGGGAATTTGTCACAGGGTGCAAATTTTCTCCTATACATTTTTCCCCCACTTTAGTGGAGCATGCATGTCAACGAATGTTCAATAAAGTAGATTGAAGAGTTTAGAAATGTATTCCTGAACCATCGAAGAAGTAGACCACAATCTAGCAAATTCAAAAGCATAGGGCAGGCAAATAACTCCATGGGTACTCTCTCTTGAGGAGGTTCGAACAAAGGACTATGGAGTTGATCAAAGTGCACCGAAGGCCTGTAGACCAATGATGGAAAAATCCTACAAGATGCAAGTGCTTCACAGATCCTTAGACTTAAAAAGGAGGTGCCCCCTAGGTACTCTCTCCTAAAGGAAGCTCAATGCGAAGGGACTCTACAAATTCAGAATAGAAAGCAGCTTCATAGGTACACCTGCAAAGCAACATGTTAATCCGCAGATAAAATATGTTAGAAAACAAAAAGAAACCACACATGAAGACAAGAAAGTAGATAGTCATGTACATAGTCAAAAAATTGAAGGAGAATCTTTCAAAGGGGTCCCTCAGGAACCCTTCAAAATAAAAGGGGTCCACTCAAGGGACACATTGTTTGAAAGTGTAAGAATTTTTTTTTGCAAATCAATTCAACTTCAAGGAATCCTTTTGAAATATTTTCACTTCATCAAGGAATTCAAAAGGAAGAAGGGTCCACTTGCAAGGGGAAGGTAAAACTTCACCCATAGGAGAGGTACTCCCTCCTTGGAGGAAGGATTTTCAAATTCCTTCTTTACAAACCCATGATGAAGGAAGAATAATTTTGCTAGGGGTCCTTGGTGAGGAATGTGATTTTTTGAAAAAAAAAATGGAAGGGATTTTCGAGAAAATATTCATTGGCCACCGAATGCATTTTCTAAAAATAAAAGTTGACATGATAGGACCCCCTTAGGATGGTGTGTGCTAAATGCAAAGACACATGGCATCCTAAGGAGAGAAAAGAAAGAGTGAAAAACGTGATGTTGTGGCCTGTGGAACATAGCGAGATGTAACCATGGTAATGTTGTCTCACACATGAGGGACAACACATGAGCACCACAACATCACAAAGCAAGCATGAAAGACAAGAGAACCAAACATTTAAAAGGAGACAATAACATCACAAGCAAGGGACTGGAGCAGTCTGATATTTCAGGGTTAGAGCTGCTCATAAATATAGATAAATATGTATAATAGTATATTAATGAACTATCATCAATCCCCTACTATATCAGACCATATGAAGAATGCACGAGAAAACAAAATAAAAGTAAAGAATTGGATCAATATGGAAGGGAAGCCTAAATGCCCCCAACACTTTGCATCATCCCCAATTGTCAAAAATCAATACACATAAAAAAGTTAGAATGATGTAACAAATAGAGAAACTTTTACAACACAAAAACACTCCTATATCCAACCACCTATGAGGGTGACAAGGGTCATCCAGGAACACATAATGAAAGTGTGGGGGAACACATTACACACACACAATCTACTCTAAAGATAAATAAGAGGCACCCCCTAGTCCTCATCAACCAAGAGGTCATCGGTCTCCCAATCTAGATCAACATAAGGGAAAGGAAAACGAGCCTGCAAGGGAAAAATATCAAGGGGAGAACCCTTCGAACCTCCCCCCCCCCTTGCAACCAAATCCAAGGAAGTGTTGGTTCCCAAATCAACAGATCCACTAAATCCTATAAGTAAGCCATATTTCATGCTCAGATCTAGTGTAGGATTTGGCCAATGAATAGAAAATGAGATTGGAACACATTTCCCCTGTACTTCAAGCTTTGTAGGACCTAGGGGGTGACCATTTTAGCAACACCTAAAGATTCATACACACACTCAATGGGGTATTGCTTAACAGATAATGCTCTCACAAGAATATGCCAAGAAACATGAAATATCACTCAACATTGGCTAAGATATTGGGCAGATTTTATTAACTAGCATGAAGAACAAGGTAAATTCCAATAATCTATAAAATAGGAAAGACAAAATTTAATGGTTTAAAATTTTTTGAACCAAATTTGGGTAAATATCATAGATCAGTGCCCAATCCTAAGGCACGAAGTCAAATCTAAGATCATGAATGCAAATTTAAACAAAAGATTATCTCAAACTAGTGGCCTTTTAACATTAATGTAACCTCTCATATTACTACATAATCATACTTAAAAATCCATTCCATTCCCTCAAACCCACAGTAATTTGCATACATAATTTAATTCGTTGCTTGAAGAAACCCATATACAACTTACACAACTACAAAAAGATTGCAATGATAAATCAACATATCCTTGATATATTTAATCCATATGCAATTCGAGAATACAAAATGGAGACAACTTCTGCAATATTTTCATTAATATGTTTAAACTAATTGACATTGTTGTAGAAATCTATACATTCATTCATTGTAAAACAAAACTCCAACACTCAGCTAAGCATTTTTTATTTCATTTTCCTAAACCAGAAGTTCATAACCCTTACAAATGAGAAGAAGAAAGAAGATATAGAAGGAAGAAAAGCCCTAAAATCTATCAATAGTTGACATCTGGTAGCATTTCTCCCTTTGATCAGTAACTACCAGCCACTTGAAGAAAAGCCCCATTTTGCAATCTATTTTCATGCTTCATCACTCACTTTGCCCCACAACAGAGAAATATTCCCTTCTTGAGAAGACTCATTCCTCATCATTCTCTGGAGTTGAAAATATCTTTGCCACCGTCAAATCCCTTCACTCTGAAAATTACCATGACCATGAAAAACCTTCACCTCATTTTTCCTTCCAACTGCAAATAATTTTATTCCTCGATGAAAGTTTATACTTTTCCTTTTTTATCTTGGTTGTACTTTACATTTTCACCTCCAACAAATAAAAAATTCTAACTTTTATAATGGAGGCCCTTTAACTTTTTAATTCCCAACAGCAAAAAAATTTTAGCTTTTGTTTCATCGTTATGAAAATATTTAACCCTTTTATTTGCACTTTTTATTAAAATATTTGCTTTTTCAGGCATTTAAATGTTTGCTTGGGTGAAATATTTTACCCATACCCCTACCTTCACCATTTTACATTTTTTGCCCACAACTTTTAAAATGGTAATTTCTTCATTAGGCAAAAATGAATCTTTACCCATGCCCCAATCTATCATTTACTTTTCAGCAAAGAATAATTTATGTTTTTCAAGTGTGCAGGGCTTTAAATATTTTATGAGGCTACTTAAAATGCTTTGTATTTTATTTCCCCTTACATTATTTCACCCTCCACCATAAAAACAAAATTAAAACAAGCCCTCAATATTTTGCATGGGTCCCATACAATCCATCCACCAATCCTCGCTCTATGTTTCTCTTCTCTGACGGGAACATTAATTATAGCGGGGAAACAAATTTTAAAGCTTTAAAATAAAGCTTTAGCACGGATAAAATAAACTTCAAACATGGCCATTAAATATTTTAATTCTTGTCTTCACCAATCCCCACTTCCTGGCTTTCACGGGCTGGTGGGAACAGCCAGCCTCCAATCCATTTTTACCCAACTCAATTATTTTTGGGTCGTTTTTCTTGATGCAGGGGCGTTTAAATGGCTGCAAGCAAAACATGATTGCACTCTTCAATTTTTGTGAATTTGAGAAACAATTGCAAGCCATTTTTAATGAAACAAAGCAATTTATTTGATTGATAGGCATTGTAAAGAGTAGTAGGGAATTTTCATTGCTGATAAGCATTTAAAAATGTTTCAAATAACATCTAAAAAAATTGTTGGGACGTGAGAAAAGTTGCAGACCATTTTTGGAGGCTCAAATCAATAAATTTCATCAATTTTAATGCTCCAAAACTTTTCCAAATGTTCAACTAAGGATGGGAGACATATCCAACCCTCAAACAATCTTTTGCAATCTCATAAATGCCATAAAATAGCCTCCCCACTAGCCCGCGCCCTTCCTCTGTCGGCAACACTTGCAGCCATGGGATCACTGGCAACAATGAGAATAAGCTTTGTTTAAGCATTAATAAACATTTCCAAGTTTTAATAAAACATTTAAGAGCATTTTAATTCCCTTTCCATGCTGGCCACACCTCCTTCTCCTCTCTCTCTTGCCCACTCAGATTTAGGAACTTTGCAAATTTCAATTTCACTTGCGGACCAAAAAAGGAAAATTCCCTACGAGCAAACTAGGACACTTGAGTCGCGAAAAATTGTGTAGTGACATTATCAATTATTTAGAGAAAACTCGTTTCCTCAAAACTTGCATCGCTAAGAGATTTCTAGAACCTCCTTTTTATTTGTTGATGGCAGTATTATTTCCACTCACATTTAGGAACTTTGCAAATTTCAATTTCACTTGCGGACCAAATAAGGAAAATTCACTGCAGGCAAACTGAGACACTTGAGTCACAAAAAATTGTGTAGGGACATTATCAATTATTTAGAGAAAACCCATTTCCTCAAAACTTGCATCGCTAAGAGATTTATAGGACCTCCTTTGTAAACTAGTATGTTGGATGTCTTTGTCACGACTGAAATGCATTAAAATAATTCATTAGATGATATCCAATTTTGATGAAAATGAAGTTGGAGATATTTTGGACCAAAATGAGAAATGGGTTACCCTTAGAATTGCAAAATTTGAAACTTTTTGAAACACCAATTTTGACCCCGTTGCAATCAAAAGACAATTAAATAACCCATCAAAACTCATCTAGAGGACCTGAAACTGAGCATGCATGTTACCATTTGAATCGAAAAAATTCAATGTAACAAATAGTTTGGAAAAATTCATTCTGAGGTGAAAGATATTAGCATCCAAAGTGGCTCAGTCGGACTCTTCTGCAATTGCACCTATCAAAAACCAATTAGAGCTCACCAAGTCACCATCCTGAAAAAATACCAAATCTTCTCCTAAGTAACTGCCACTAGAAACACTAAATCATTTAGGTCCTTTGAGTATGAGTGCAAGAGGGCTTTCCTTCAATCCGCATTTTTCACAAGATATTTAGGGTCAAACTTGACCTCCTTCAAACATTTTAAAAATGCAGATGTAAAAACTGAACAAACTGTATTTGCTTTTGATCTTGAAAAAATATCAAATCTAATCCTAAGACTTTGAAACTAGACCAGGGATCATATGAATATGATGGTAATACAAAATACCAAAACATTTTCCATGACAATCATCCAGTTGTGAAATATCAGTCTGAACAGGAAGCAACTTCGTAGGCTTGAGAGTATGCAAACAACGAAATAGTCCCAGAACCTTCCAAATTGTAGGTTCAAAACTCTATCAAAACTTATCACAGGAATTTGAAATCAAACATACATGTTCACATATGAGAAATGAATACACTCACCAAGGGATTTGGCATAAAAGCAAATGGGCTTTGAATTATGACCCTCCAAAGTAGGTCACTAGGGCATATTTTTCAAGTGCATTTCTACGTGTGCAAATCAACTTTTTCATCATGGGCACTTCAAATTTACAAAATTTTGAAGGTGCCATCAAGAAGGTGGCCTCTCAAGGTCTCCTCCAATAAGTTCTGGTGGGATGAAATTCAAATATTTCACAAAGATCGTTGAAAGGGTTGGGACCTCGTCCAAAGAATTAAACATGCATTTTATAAGTGTCATGTGTTAACTCAACGGGTGAAAGAGGCAACACCCAAGATTCACTTCTAGCCTCATTGAGAGACTCGGGAGTAGTGACAAACTTCAGGGACATCGAAGCTTCCTCCATCACTAGGATGGCACATGCTAATGCAAAACCACCGTCCAAAGAAGGTGAACTTCTCTTTCGACCCCCATTACTAGGAGGGCCATCCTCCATCTTTTGCTTTGTTGGAGGATGTGATATCCCCACAAACGAGGCAGAAGGCACAGAGGAGGAGGAGAAAAGTGTGGTGGACACCACCAAGATATTCAGCATGTCCATGGGCTTTGAGAATGGTGGGATGTCTAGGAGGGACATCAGAAGAGGTGGCTTGATCGAAGGAACAATAAACACCTGAACCCTCTTGGGGGAGGATCACTTATGCTCGTACGAGAAGCTAGAATTATCACCAAGGCTGATGGAACTAAAGTAGAGAGGACAAGAGAGGAGGATAGGTAGTAGGTGTCAAAGCAGAAACTATTGACTCCCCTTCCTTCCTTTGCAAAGCAACCTGCTCAATGGCCAAATCCTTTCACCGATGTGTGCGCTCATTTGTAAGGCGATTCTTGCAACTGCGGGAGCTAGAGGCCAGAAGCTAAGATAGAATAGAGTACTCATATTCAACCATTGGAGTGTCTATCATGGTCGTTTCCAAGGGAGGGGGAGACTCTTGGATGGGAAAATGAGGGAGAGGTTGGAATAACAGTGAGGGGAGTCACCTCTAATACCTTAGCAATGGGCCTCTTCCCATTCACCACTTTAGGAGCAGAAGTGGTGGGAGGTCGAGACATATAGGGCTCCCCTAAGGGAACCTTCCATTTACCATACCGAGCAGGCCTAGGTGCCATGGGTAGAATGGGAAGTTCAAATGCTAGATGCTTGGGCTTTCGCCAGGCAAGCATCATCGAGTTCTCCAACAAATTCCTAGGAGCAAACAATGATGGCGCTATAGTAGTGTGAGAGGAAGCGACAGGCGAGACAACGGAAGAAGAAGAAGGGCCCTGAAAATGCTTCTCTTCATCCTTTTTTTGAGTCAATGCATTCTCATGCTCCACCTTGAGACAAGCCTTATGTGAAATGGCATAGGGAGAAGGAGGGTACCTCACCTTAGGCGTTAAGTGCCCACTCATACTTCACATAGGTTTGGTACAAGAGGCCCATCCTAGGAAGAAGCGGACCAAAGGGCACAGACCAAAAGTGATCTAGCAAGTAGCCACCACACACAATTGATGGTTTATAGCTGATGTCATGGACTACATGCACTGTACCCTCATGGATGAATTTCAAAAACTTATGCACTATCGAGGGAATTGTGTTCATAGCGACCAACCAAGGGATACCCAGTTTCACCCTAAAGAGTTCAACCCCTAAGATTATGTCAAAGAGTAAATTTATTGATTTAGGTCCAACTAATACAGACAAGGTGATGTATTCAATGGGAGGTACATAAATCCCATCGTGTGTATAGATGGTACTCTTGGATTCGTCATACACATCTTTATGTAAGAAGTTAATCAGCATAATCTCCTCAATGATTACATTCACCCAGCACATTGGGTCAACAAGAACACCTATTATAGTGTTTCCATTTATTTGTGTGGGAATGTATAAGGGAGATGACTCTCTGTTATAGTTCATCGATAAGTCCTACAAGGTGAAAGTCATACCAAGGGAACTACCCGCAAGTTGCATAGATGGGATGGGTAGATGTAAAAAGGAGGCCATCACATATGCCAGATGGAACCTTCATAGATCCCCCAAAGATTTTGCAACTAGACAATGACCCAACTAAGGTTTCATTATGCGATGCTTATGGAACCTTCCAGCTATGCAACTAGGGGTCGTAGGTTGGGTTGAAAGGCTAAGCGCCTCACAACACTCCTAGGATACGAGGAAAGGGTCTTTTAGCATTGCTAAACAAACCAAACCAAAATAGTTCACGTTAGGTTCACCAAAATGTAGAAGAGGGGAACCAACCACACTAAGGCTCCAAGTCACAAAGAACCAAGAGCAGAGGGCTGTCCTAATCTACCTCAAGTTGGATAAGAGTTCTTAGGTCAAGGATAGAGAATGAAAGGCACTCTCAAGTGCTTTTGTCACTCTACTAATCTGGGAGATTGAACGAAGCTAAATGAGTCAATTTTTGGAATTCAAACCGTACCTCAAGTAGCTCTTTGCCCAAGAATAGTAGTTTAGGTTAGGGATGACAGTGTGGCACGCTAGCGTCTCTCTAGGGCGTTGGCATCTGTACGACCAAAAAATGCAAGAGTACAGTGAAAATGTCAAGAATCTACTAATAGCTTAGCAAACAAAGTTTAAAGCACTAAATGGAACAATAAATAACAAAATGAACTACATAACTATAAAGGTGATGAAGATGATGTTGGAATTTGGAAACACTGAGAGGGGGGGTGAATCAGTGTTCTGCAAATTTTAACTTTATTAATCTAATATTAAACCACTTACAGCTTTCAACTGAAAGAAAGATGCAAACACACAAAGCAATCATCCACAACACCATATCACAAGGATTTTTACGTGGAAACCCTGTTAGGGGAAAAACCAAGGTGGAGATCAATCCATAATTTGAGTACTCAAATATAAGTTTTACAAAATGGGAATGCACTCGCATTTAGGCACACTGCCTAGAGCTCACTATTCAAAATAGAAAGGCTCACTACCTTACAAAGTATTCATATTAAGTCCATCTAAAGGATTGAACTGAAGGAATAGCATCTACTCATGCCTGGTTACAATTCCGATTAAGCACATTAGTCGATCTCTTTACCTTATACTTGATTATATTCTTCCGCTTTGCTCTGCTCTATTATAATTCACATCACAAATATTATATGCGTAGGTGAAATCACTCTACTATCCTTCTGATCTTCGCATCACACACCAATACACTTTGCACTTATATCAAAATGATATAACTGATCGCTTATATATATCTACAATAAGAGATTCAATCAACCATATGTCGGCTTTAATAAAACATAAAATACTTTTCATCTGTCAGCTAAATCCACAAATGATTTTCAATGTGCATCATCCAAAGTCAGCCATAACATAGTGAGGACCTAAATAAGAATTTTTTTAACACAAAAAAATTTAAACAATTACTCCTTAAACATCCACAATGGCTATATCCACCAAATTGGTCTTCTAGCACTGATAAACAAGAAATCAATAAACCAAATCTCCTAATTCGTACACCAGTGAGTGTGCACCCTGATGATTCTTGGACTAGCATCAAAATACCTTCCTTGAGATCCACAACTCGAAATCGTAGGCTGGAAATGCAAATAGATTCAACTTGACTCGAATACCATGTTCTTTATTTTTTCTCCTAGTATTAACAAATACTGAAGTGTGGACTGGATCAATGAGTTAGGTTACCATCAATGTCAATACCAAATGCCAACAATCTCCATAAGCCATATGCCAATAGATGAAAGCAATGAATATTAACTCACTATGACTCTAGTTCACTAGCAAGCTCCACGTGAGCACTTACCTACACACAGCTAAAATTGGTGTTGTATAGGTCTTTTCCTCAATCAAACCCTCGTTTTGGTGTTTCCACCTCCATGAATAGCCAGGAAATCCATGAGATATGAAAGATGATAAATAAAAAATGGAAAGAAACCAAATGATAGCAATAATACTATGCTACGTGAATCAACAAACAATATCACCTTCTCAATCAAGGTGCCCTCAAGTACATAGAGGAGGATGCAAGCTTGGTAAGGCCTATGCTACCACAACAACGAAAAAGCAGTCGCTCGGGACACCAAGTAGCAATTCTAGTGGTGGAAAAAGTGCAATTAGACGTGGAGATGGATATGTTGGATTGCTCAAGAAATGCTCAAGAGATTGTAGAAGATGGAATGAATATGAGATAGATGCATTTGAAGATTAAAATGGGAGGGAAAGAGTTGTTCTCAGGATGACTGGAAGGTGCAGAGGAATTACATTTTTTTTCTAATAGAAAACGTAACGTCTCTATAGATTCCATAGGCAGGAATCTGTCAAGGACGATAATGCATCGCGTAGAAATCCGTGCACCGTGCGTGCGTCCCCGACAAAAATTCCCCCACTGACACAAGAAAAGTGCCAAGTGGATGGGAGGCAGGTATGTGATGTGGAATTATTTAGTTGGGTTTTATTAGTTTTAAGTAGAGGGTGTAAAAGGGGAATTTTCAAGAGGGGTGCAAATTCGCTCCTATACAATAAATATAAATAATAGGTGTCAAAGCACTTACAAATGCACCATCATTCCCCTACACTATGTTAAATATAAGTGTAGGTAAAGAAACTGCATCAAAATGACATGATGTGCACCTTCATTTTATTAAATAGCATGGATTCAGTGTCTACAACACCTCAAAATAAACTCAACTAATGTTAGTGTTGCATGTATGAATGAGTATGGCGGTATTGTCATTAATGTTGTCATTGATGTCAACACAGTTCAGGTTGTTGCAGAGAAAGGAATAAAGTGATTGTAGGTGGTACATGTATGGTTGAGATACTCTAGAGATGTGATTACATGGATCTATCTTTATGGTGTTGCAGGTGTGTTGATATGATGAGTTATCAAGTGCTTTTGAGAAAATTAATAAACAGTGAAGACAGAATTTTGTGTGTCTTCTGAATGTTCTCTGATAATGTGCTTTGCATTTCTTCTATGTTGATCTTATGCTTGTGCAGATCTGTAGTGTTTCTTATGATCATCTTTGGTTGATATATCCTGAGTTATAGATTCTGGGATGATGAAGAGTGAAAGTTGTGTTCATTGATTTGTGAACTAGTCTGGTAGAATTGTTTGTCTGTGGACTGGGAGAGATGTTTTTGCTTTGCAGTCCTTTAATGGTTTGTCTCAGATCTGATAGATTTGGAAGAAGGTTGATAATGATGGTATCTGTGTTCTGGAAAAAGTGTTTGTGGTTTGGTGCTTTGGAAGGCTTGTTCTAGAACTACTATATGTGTCTGTACAATCTAGTTGGACTAATGGAAAGAGTTGTGTATGAAGTTGTTGCAATTGTTGCGAATGAATCTGAATGTTTCTAAGAGGTTCCAGTGTTTGGTGAAGCATGTTATGTGATCCACATGTTATCATCTTGTTTCCAATGTGTGTACTTTAAAGTTCATTGGTGTTTTCATTAGGTTTGGCCGACCTAGTGTCTACACATTACATGAAGGATAAGCATCAATTAAGGAAGCGTGTGATTGATCCAAGAAGTTATTTTGGGTCCTAGTTAAGTATGTATTTGGTCCACTCTCATTCCTATCCACCACGGGAATGTTGAGTCATTGACCTAATTTGAATTTGTAAAATAAGGAATGTGTAGTTGACCTTGGAGAAATTTTCTAAGATCGAAGACAGTATAAATACAAGTCAAGATGTGAATTACAAGTGTGAAAAGTTTGAAACAAGTGCAAGACTAAAAGTGTGTGAAATTGAATCAAGGCAGCGGTACTTTAATGTGTTTGAATCTTGAAAGAAGTAAGCTGATGGTGTTTGCAATTCTCTGATCAAGGTTATGAATGTGTGGAACCTATTGTGGTGGATTTTCTATTATCTATATTTGTCTATAGGTAGTGACCCTCCCTTCTAGACAGTGATTCCTATCTATAGGTAGTGAACCTTGTATCTAGACAGTGAGTCCTATCTTGGGCAATGAGCCTTTGTATCCATTTTTTCATTAATATTATATTGTGATTTAATCCTCATTATGGATTTTCCCTCATTAGGTTTTCCACGTAAATTTGGTGTCTCTAGTATTTTCTTTATGTTATATGTATTTCATGTTATACTTAAAAGCATATTAAAGTGAATATGGAATTGATTAAGATCAGAAGTGGATGTGATTAGTTACAACTAGTTCACCCCCCCCCCCTTCTTAGTTGTCTTGTGTAATTCAACAATTGGTATCAGAGCTTAACCACTTGAGGTAGATCTGATGGCACACAATTTGTCAATCCTTGTGTTTGATGAAGTTGACTACAACGACTGAAAAGTGCAAATGAGAGGTTACCTGATCTCTCTTGGTTTCAAGACTTGGAAATTTGTTGCGACAAAAGATGTTGAGCCAGCTAGTGGTCCTTCTTCTATAGATGAGATTTTTGCCTATGAGGAAAATGAAAAAGCAAGGTATGTTATCTTTAGTGCTTTATCTAAGACTAAGTGGACAAAATTTATTTCTTTACGAACTTCTTATGAAGTATGGGAAAAGTTGAAAGATATCTATGAAGGAAACGATAGAGTCAAATTATCAAAGAAGCTAACAACAAAGCGCAAATATGAGAACTTGAATATAGAAGAAGGTGAAGACATTGCAAGCTACTTTCAGATGATTGATATTGCATAAAATGAATTCAAAAATCAAGGTGGTACTTTGACAGATGAATATGTAATAGAGAATATTTTGATGACCCTACTAAAGAATTATAGTGACAAGGTCTCAACTATTGAGGAAATATATGATCCAAAGAAATTCACTAAAGAACAGCTATTTGGAACCTTGACTACATTTGAGATGAGGAAGTTCGGAAAAGAAAAATAGAAAATAGAAATAGCCTTCAAAGCAACTAAGACAGAAGATGATCTAAATAGTGAAGGTTCAGAGGAATTGGAAGCAAAATTTACAAGGAAATTGAAGAAAGGTACCATCAAGTACAAAGGTATGTTACCTTTTAAATGTTTCAATTGTGGAAATATTGGTCACTATACTTCAAGATGTCCAAATAGATCCATACAAAAAAAGAATGGAGATAATAAAGACAAAAAGGATAAAAAGTTCAAGAAAATTATGTTAGAGAAAATGCCGGAACTTATGATGATGAATCTGATTTTGAGGATGATAAAGATGAATGCTTGTTTCTAGCCTTGGAGAATAAATCTGTCTATTAACCATGGAAGATGTGCAAGGGAATTTGGTTTGGAGAAAAAAAAGGATGAGATGGAAGGTACTTTGGTTACTACCTTTCATGCTAGACAAGATGAAGATTATTGGGTAACTGACAGTGGATGTTCAAATCATATGACCAGAGACAAAAGTAAGTTCACTAAACTCGAAAAGTATGAGAAAATTATGATGGAGGATTAGTCATGTTTGGAGATGATTCTGGTGAAAATATTGTTGGAAAAGGAACAATTAGTCTTGATGGAAAACATGGTATTGATGATGTCTATTATGTTAAGGGCTTAAGGCATAATATTTTAAGTGTTCGATAAATGTGTAGAAAAGGATTTAAGTTTGTAATTTAGGATAATACCTGTGAGATCAAAAAAGGGCCCAGAATTGTGGTGGCTATAGGAAGATAATATGGAAACATTTATCATCTTAAGAGTGTTGATGTTCAGTGTTGTGTGTCTCAAGTTAATGAAAATTGTTTTTGGCACTGGAGGATGGGACATGTAAACTTTGACAATCTAATCTGAATCAGTTCAAGAGAAGTTGTCAGGGATCTACCTAAAATTACAAAGCCTACCAATATTGTTTGTAGAAGTTGTCAATTGGGAAAACAAACAAGATGCAATTTTAAAGGAAAAGAACAATCATCTACTAGAATGCTGGAATTGATTCATACAAACCTTTGTGGTCCCACAAGAATAGGAAGTCTTAATGGTGACATGTAATTTTTGCTTTTGATTAATGATTATTCCAAAATGAATGGGTTACTTTTCTTAGGGAGAAAGGTCAAGCTCTAGATAAATTCAAAGTGTTCAAGACAAGGGTAGAGAATGAAGTAAACCTAAGAATCAAATTTTTAAGTTCTGATAGAGGTGGATAATTCACTTTCGGTGAGTTTAATGCATTTTGTGAAGACCATAGTATAAAGAGACATTTTTCTACTCCTAGAACTCCTCAGCAGAATGGAGTTATAGAAAGAAAGAACTGAACTATTCAAGAGGCTACAAGGACTATGATGAAAGAGGAAAATGTTCCTAATGTATATTGGAAAGAAGCAATCCACACTACTGTTTATATTCTTAACAGAGTTTAGATTAGAGGTAACAGCACAAAGACCCCTTATGAACTATGGACTGGAAAGATTCCTACTGTTAAGTACTTTAAGGGTTTTAGAAGTAGATTTTTTATTAGAAGAGATTATGAGAACCTTGGAAAGTTTGATGAAAAATTTGATGAAGGTATTTTCCTTGGATATTTAACAAATAGCAAAGCATATAGATGCTACAATAAAAGACTGAGGAAGATAGTTGAAAGTGCAAATGTAAAAGTTGATGAAGATATACACAGACCAGTTGAAATAAGTGAATTTGAACTAGATGAACCTATCTACGGACAAGTACAAGAAGAGGATAAGGAAGAAGAAGAACATATTGAAGAAGAAGAGACTTCAGAACCTGCTCCTAAGATTCCTAAGTATTTATAGAAGAATCATCCAAAAGAACAGATAATTGGAGATAAAAGTGAAGGTGTAAATACAAGAAGCAAAGTGATAGCAGTCGAGGTAAATTTTTGTTTACTTTCTAAGATAGAACTTAAAATAGTGTGTGAATCATGAAAAGATGAGAATTGGTTTAGAGCAATGAAAGAAGAGTTGCAGCAGATAGAGAAGAATCAAACATGGGAACTGGTTCCTAGACCTGAAAATAAGAATGTAATTGGTACAAAATGGGTATTTAGGAATAAGTTGAATGAATATGGTGAGGTAGTAAGAAAAAAGGCAAGGCTCAAGTATGCAAAGGTTATTCACGAGTTGAAGGAATAGACTTTGAGGAGACAATTTCCTTGGTGGAAAGAATGGAGGCCATTCGGATTTTTTTGGCATTTTCTGCTCACAAAGATTTCAAAGTATACCATATGGACATTAAGTCTACATTCCTAAATGAAGAATTGCAAGAAAAGGTGTACATGGAACAACTAGAAGGATTTCAGTTATCATACAAACCGAACATGGTTTGCAAGTTGAAAAAGGCCCTATATGGACTTAAACAGGCTCCCAGAGCATGGTATGCAAGGTTGGACAGATATTTGACATAGCAAAGGTTTAGCAAAGGCTCCGCAGATAGTAATCTATATTTGATGACATTATCTTTGGAGGAAATGAAGGTATGTACAAGAAATTTTCAAAGGAGATGCAAAAAGAGTTTGAGATGTCTATTGGACTCCAAGTGAATCAGAATGATAAGGGAATATTCATTTCATAATCTAAGTATGTTAAAGAATTGTTGAATAAGTTTGGAATGGATGATTTCAAACCGGTTTGTACCTCTATGGTGACTGGATGCAAACTAATTAAGGATGATGTTTCTCCTAAATTTGATCAGAGCATGTACAAATCTATGATTGGTGGACTGTTATATCTTACTGCTATTAGACTAGATATCATGCATGTAGTATGTTTTGTTGCCATATTTCAAGAAGAACCTAAAGAAACACATGTTACAGTTGTGAAGAGGATATTCAGATATCTAAAGAGCACTCTAGATTATGGCTTGTGGTATCCCAAGCATACTCATTTCAATTTGAATCCCTACACTGATGCAGATTGAGTTGGTTGTGTAGATGAGTGGAAGAGTACAAGTGGTGGTACATTCTTTCTTGGAGGAATATTGGTTTCATGGCTAAGCAAGAAACAATACTTAGTTTCTTTATCCACTGCAAAGGTTGAGTACATTGCAGTAGCATCTTGTTGTACATAGGTACTTTGGATGAAGCAAACATTGAAGGATATAGGTGTGTTGTGTGATGAGCCTATCCCTATTTTCTATGATAATACAAGTACAATAAATATTTCAAAGAATCTGGTAATTTATTCAAGAACAAAGCATATATCTATCAGATATCATTTCTTAAGGGAGAAGGTGTTGGAGAATGAATTCAAACTTGAATATGTGTCTACAAAGAATCATATTGCATATATATTTACTAAGTCTCTTCCTAAGGATACTTTTGAGTATCTCAGGGAGAATTTGGGGGTTACATCCCCTCCTCCTTCGAACTAGGTGCACATGGAGGTGCATTAGTCTAGTGGATCTACAAATTCATCATCTGTCTGGACTGATGATTGGAGTCTACTCCTTAGGGGGAGTAGAGAGTATCATTTTTGTAGTATGAGATGTGGGTGCACTCCTAAGGGGGAGTGATCAAAATTTTATGGTTGAAGAATCATGCAAAACTTTTCTTTTCCATTGATGTCAAAGGGGGAGAGAGAATTATTTGAAAAATCCTATCTTACAATGAGAAGTGAGTGCAAAAAAATTGTGTAGGTTCTCTAATCTAAAAACAAAGGGAATAAGAAGTAGGAGAGTGTGTATTTTGTCTTTGATGGTTTTTCACATCATGTGTTGCCATCAATGACAAAGGGGGAGATTGTTGCAAGTATAAATGAGTATGGTGGTGTTTCCATTAATATTGTCATTGATGTCAACACAGTTTAGGTTATTGCAGAGAAAGGAATCAATTGATTGCAGGTGGTACATGTATGTTTGAGATACTCTAGAGCTGTTGTGAGTACATGGAGCTATCTTTATGGTGTTACAAGTGTGCTGATATGATGAGTTATCAAGTGCTTTTGAGAAAATTAATAAACAGTGAAGATAGAATTGTGTGTGTTATGAATGTGCTCTACATTTCTTCTATGTTGATCCTATGCTTGTGCAGATCTGTAGTGTTTCTTATGAGCATATTTGGCTGATATATCCTAAGTTATAGCTTCTAGGATGATGAAGAGTGAAAGTTGTGTTCACTGGTTTGTGAACTGGTCTGGCAAATTGTTTGTCTATGGACTGGGAGAGATATTTCTTCTTTGCAGTCCTCTAATGGTTTGTCTCAGATATTTCGGATCTAGAAGAAGGTTGATAATGATTTTATTTGTATTCTGGAAAAAGTGTTTGTGGTTTGGTGCTCCAGAAGGCTTGTTCCAGAGCTACTATATGTGTGTACAATTCGGTTGGACTAATGGAAAGAGTTTTGTGTATGAAGTTGTTGTAGCTCCTACAAATGAATCTAAAGGCTTCTAAGAGGTTTTCCAGTGTCTTGTGAAGCATGTTATGTGATCTACATGTTATCATCTTGTTGCAAATGCAGGTACTTCAAAGTTCATTGGTGTTTTCATTAGGTTTGGTCGACCTGGTGTCTACACGTTACGTGAAGGATAAGCATCAATTAAGGAAGTGTGTGATTGATCTAATGTTGTTTTGGGTCCTAGTTAAGTATGTATTTGGTCCACTCTCATTCTTATCCACCATGGGAATTTTTGTTTGCCAACCTAATTTGAATTTATAAAATAAAGAATGTGTAGCTGACCTTGGAGAAAGTTTCTAAGATCAAAGATGGTATAAATATAAGTCAAGATGTTGTGAATTACAAGTGTGATAAGTGTGAAACAAGTGCGAGAAGAAGAGTGTGAAAGTGAATCAAGGCAGCAGTACTTTAATGTGTTTGACTCTTGAAAGAAATGAGTTGATGGTGTCTGCAATTCTTTGATCAAGGTTGTGAATGTGTGGAACCTGTTGTGGTGGATTTTATGTTATCTAAATTTATCTATAGGCAGTGAGCCTCCCTTCTGGATAGTGATTCCTATCTATAAGTAGTGAGCCTTGTATTTGGACAATGAGTCCTATCTTGGGTAGTGAGCCCTCTGGCAATGAGCCTTTGTATCTAGATTTGCATTACTATTATATTGTAATTTAATCCTCATCGTGGTTTTTCCCTCATTGGGTTTTCCACATAGAGCTAGTGTCTCTGGTATTTTCTTTCTATTATTTTCATTTCATGTTTATACTTAATAACAGATTAAAGTGAATGTGGAATTGATTAAGATCATAAGTGAATGTGATTAGTTACAACTAATTCACCCCCTCTCAGTTGTCTTGTGCAATTCAACAGCTAGACCACTAGAAGATGTGGTCACAAGACCACAAAAAATAAGAGAAAGATAAGAAAGAACAAGCATGGTTGGTGGACTAAATCAACAACCAACCATCTACTAGTAATAGAACCAAGCACAATCCAAGCAGGAAATTCCACACAACTTATTCTTAATCTCAAATAGGCACCATAAAAGAATAACTTCATACAAATATCTAAATGTGTATCACTCAAATCCAAACACATGGAATTCACACCAATTTATAAGCTACTCAAGAAACAAAATCCATATGTGTACAAGGATTTCACAATTTCAAAAACATTTCACAAATCATTCACTTAAATTTCACAAGGAGAAATAAATTTTAAACTCAACATAGTTCCAATTATCATAAACATCAAAAACTAGTACATTATTTGTGATCTACTCATTGGCTAATTCCATCAATGGTTCAACATGAATGTGATAGAGAAAAATACTTACATGATACATGACTAGCAACTTAAAACATTTTATTATAGCCATCACAAAGATAAAATAATGTCAAAGAGGGAGAATTATCGATTCCAACATTAAATCATAAAATGTGTACAATCTCAAAAATAAGTTGAGCATGATCAAGGGTCACAAAATAAGTAAATTGAATTTTTTGGTGACATGATCAAGCACACTGAGCAAGTGATTCTTCTAAGAATCCAAACACATTACACAACATAATTCACAAAGATAATTACAAGGAAAGAATTCATCATTCACATGGGACATGTGTAAGGCCTATCTATTGTTTGATTAACTTGGTGCTACAAGTAGACACACAATTTAGAGGATGCCTTCCCAACTGAACCGTTCATCTTCTATGAGAGGCTTCATTTAATTATCAACTAATTTTTCATAATCTTTTTATAGTGTTGTCACTATATGTGCATTCATGGACTCTACATGCCCTATATCAATAGTATAGGTTGTTACACATGTACATAAAACTATAAAGGTTGTAAAAGGAAATAAAATGTTAACTTGTAAAACAGTGGAAATAAACATAAGTCGTTACTCGTGCTACGGGTACTTATCACTTAAGACTATGGCTATTAAATTTTAAGACTAAACTATGACTAATCACTTTAAGAGTATGAAACACACATTAAGCTACATAATCCAACTCAATTGTAAAATTGCATTCATGAATCCCACATGTATGTATCTGGAAACTATCTTAATTCAAAAATGCATGGACTAATCTAATAAAGGAAAATAGAGTGGATAGTAGTATCTCAAGTGGCCCTTGCTAGAGTTGTTGCCTCCACAATAGATGTCAACACTTACTACTTAATCAACAAACCATGATATTGAACTAATTCCTTTATTACATTAACAAATCTGAACTTTGACAAGAATCTACTACATATTTCTTATTCAGAAATACATATCTATTAGTCAACTTATAACAAAAAACTAACATCGATAAATTACCAACTAGTAACTGGAAAAAACTAAAATAGATAACTAATTAGATTTTCTCCTCATAGTATATCCCACTATACAAGGTCTATCAGGATTCGTATTCATCCTAGGACTAAAAATAGAACTATAATATATTTGTCCACTCTCCCTCAAAGATAGGAAGAGGACATAGTCTTGTAACAGAAAAACCATAATTGAAAAGAAGAAGAAGAGAAATTAAACTGAAACTCTGCCCTAACAATTAACCACCATGACAGAGATGTGTTTCATTGGAAATGTCACATCATGGATTAACCTACTCATATTATACTTCTTATTTTTCCCATCATCTTATTCGGTGTGCTTGTGGTGACTCACAGATGACCATTTAATGGTCGCCTTCGTTCTTCTCTAGAACTATCGCACTTTAATCATTCTAACCTTTCCCCTACAACTATTTGTGATCCCTTATGTCACGAGTTGGAAATCTAGTTGTTGTGAGTTATAGTTCTTCTAGTTACAAGAGGTTAGTTTCATCCTAAGGCATACACATCATTAACAATAATTAGTTAAGCGTAGAATCATACTAATTTTCATGAACATTCATACATTCACACATACAAATGTCATCATATCATATTTGTATTCCCACATACTAAAGTCTGGTTTAAAGTGAAAAAAGGTATAAAAGATGTATAAAATTATTAGGAATGTATGTGAACTTGGAAAATTAAAATGATAAAAGATATAAAATAATGAAGGAAACTAGCCATAAATTAAGCCCATCACTTCCCCCAAATAAGTCATTTCTTGTTCCCAAGCATATTTTAAGGCCAGAGGTTATATTGTAGAGCTATCTACCTGAAATTAGCCACAATGTCAACTTCCTTGACTTGCTTCACATAATAGCATTTCTAATTTGAGAGATTTACCAACATTTTGTTTTTTGTTGCTTCTTCTTCCCCTCATTTCTTCACTGTCTAGTGTGGTATTGGAAATAGGAGGATAGGAGGGTGAAATACAAGTGGAAACCATGTAACTCCATTATTCAATGCAATGTCTATATACTTGTGAGACCTACGAATCATAGCTACTTAGTTATAAATAGAGTGTGGCTCCTTTCTTTTTAGCTCTAGAAAAAGTTCTTCCCATATTTTATGAACAAATTTAAAAGCTTCATTAATATTCCTTGTTTCTAATCTCATCCTTGTATAATCCCATTTTTTGATATCTATTACTTTCTTTCCAACTCCTATGCAATCCAAGAGTTCTAACCACTAATCTATTACTAAATTTGGATCCAATGATTCATTCCTAAGCTATAAGGCAATAGATTTTTTCTCTTTCATGTTATTTTTGTAGAATTGTGCCCCTTTGATTCTCATTTCTAACAAAAGAGTCCAATTCTCTTATTTTGAGATCACCTACAAACTTCAATAGATTCCAAGCAGTGTCATCTGAAAGAACATAATTGTGTAGATAGAACTCACATAGTTGATCCTGAATGTATGGTATGGAATTGAAGAAAGTATCTAAAAATAAGTGTTTCTTATTCATTTCTATAGGAAGATCACCAATAAATTGGCTAAATTGAAAACATAAAAATTTCTTACAAGAAGAAAGCATAGACTCTAGCAGGTGTCCTGCACTTCAAAAATTGTACTATTTTGTTTGCTATTTCTTCAATCTTCACCTTCAGCTTTTTTAATTCTATTTCTTGCTTTTATAGTGCCTTGGTGTGGTTGGATATCAATTCAGCTCTCTCCACTACCCATTCTTTGTCCTATTGGGAGAATTCATGTGTTCTCTTCCATAGTTCAACGCCTCAGGACACTACAGTTGGTCCGGTGGGGATTTTAATCTATCCAATTGAGCTTTTGGGTATTGGTTCTTTCCCTTTTGCCTCTACCATGGCAAGCTATGTTGGTATATCTAATTTTGACCCATTCTCAAACTTGTGGAGTCTCTCCAATTCTTTGATTCTAGCATCTCGCTCATTGTCCTTTTATTGGTATGTCTTTAACAATTCCTCCAAGTATTTTATCCTTTGAATTTCTTTCTACAATTCCTTATTAACATTCCTCTCTTCAATAAAAACTTCCTCATCCTTCTATAAAAACTATTCATCTCCCATTTCACTTGTATATTCACAACCCTCTAAAACAAGGCTTTTTGGAGATCTTTTCCTCATCATCTTGGCTACAAAAATATCTTTTGAATTTGATTCAGAAGTGGTAGAAAAATATAATGACTATACAACTAGTACATTTATATCTTCACTAGGGGAATCCCCCTCTGATCCTAAATCTGTCTCAATCATAAAAATATCCTCTTTCTTCTTTTTACTTGTGCCTCATTGGCTCCTTCTTCCTGAGATAATGTGACCACCTCCTAGATTGTGTGGGCTTCTTTTTCCCCCTTGCAGGTGTAGAATAAGAAGCTCCACCATTTCTCTTTTTACCTTCAGGTGGCCTTTTTGAAATAGGGGTTTCCTGATTGCTCTCTATTGTGGGTTGCTCGACAAAGGCTACAAGTTGTGTTCCCTACAAACATTTCTCTTTTGGTTCACCCATGTTGTAGGTAGGTGTTGTAGTAGGGGAACCAGAGGGAATTTCTCCCTCAGGAGAAAACTCAACAGGTTCTTCCATTCTTTGTTCTTGGCCTCTATTTTATTCATTAAGCAATTCAAGAATATTGTTGATATTACTACAATTGAGAAAATCTTCCCAAGACACATTTGGGAACTGAACATTGAGGCTCCTTTTTACTAGTAGTGTGACTAAAAAAATTGAGACAATGTTGACTAGTTTATTTTCCTTTTATACTTAGAATAAATTCTTTTTAACAAGTTATACAAAAATTTGGGAACATTTACATGCCTACCATGACGTAAATGACTTAACAATTTAAAATGGATTGTATATAGCAATGACTATCTCACATCACATATTAAGTATTGAACTTGTAAGAAGCTATTGAAGCTCGGATCCAAGGCAAAGATAAACATTTTCCACCTTGTGAGGAAGAGTCCTAATTTTCTCCTAGCAAGGAGAATCTATTCCTACTCTCACTGGAATCTCCTCTCCTACTCTTGGAAAACTGGATACTTCAGCTATAGTTGCCTCTAATGCATCTACCTTTAGACCCCTAACAATTGCCTCATCATTTTGAAATATGCTAGAAAATTGTTGGGTCACCACCTCATTAAATTTTGTAAGATTCAAGAAATAATCTAGCTAGATAGCTTGTTGGAAGATAGGAAAACATTGACTGTCATCTAGTAGCAGGTTATGTGTTGTTGGTTCCCTTCATATTTTGTCACCCCCTATTGCAATTCTATAGTAATCCACAATCACTTCATAGTTACGCCCTATTTTATTCTTTATCTTCCACCCCAATCATACAAATTCTACTGTGCTTGTATGTTGTATCACTCAAATGCACTTCTTAATTCAGTTTCTTAGCACTTCTTTCCTTTCCTCTGAACTTTGTGTCTTTTGAAAATGGAGGGAAATGATATGGTGGAAAGGTTTGCAAAAAGTTTTGAAAATCAAGAAAACTAAGGAATAATCATGAATACCCTTCCCCCAACTAAATTTACTAAGTGTCCTCACTTAGTGTGTGATGAGCCTAGTTTTTGGTCCAAATTTGGGTAGAATCTATAGTTTATTTGCTGAAGTTGACATGGACTTTGATATTAAATGTTTATATTTCTATAGAGTTTCCCTCAAACCATAGACATTGGGTTTAATTTCATTTATGTCAGTTTTAATGACATTAGCCTATTATGTGGTTAATGAATGTTCTTTAAGGTGGTTATAAATGTGCAATTATTATGTGTACTAACATTGCCATGCAGGCATACTTGAGGATACTAAATTGAGAAATGTGGCCGCCAATTGGTCATGCAGAGGAATCATTCAAGGGTCAACTAAAGGATGACGGCAGGATATTCCCCATGTCAGACACATGTAACCACCTTATATTGGTTTTTCACAATGTTGAGCAATTGCAGGAATTACTACAACATTGAGTCTATGTTTGGACATGCATGTCTGACCGAATTCCCTACGTGTGTAACCGCCCTTCCATTCTTTTCTTTATTTTCTCTAAATGGCATCCTCTTAATTAGTGGGAGTTGACTGCCTTGTTTATTTGGTAGCATAAATAAGGTTCGGATCTTCCTTCTTCAGGAGGTTGCCAATTTTTTGAGTTATTGATGTTATACTATCTGATCGTATACTAGTATTTCTAGACATGCTACTCTTTTGTATTTGCATTTCCCAATAAATAAGATGAAGTTCTGAGTTGAGCATTTGAGTTTATATTAGTTTTAGAGGATACTCATCCAAGGGGGTCCTCTTGGTGAGTAATTTGTCATTTAGTTTAGCTAGATTAGTTATTAGTTTGTGTTTAGTACTTAGTTAAGAATTTGGCACTGACTGCTCCTGTAGCCACTAGAATTCGATTATGTGATTGTTCCTATAGCCAAAGCAAATAGAGTAGTTTCCTATTTGTTTCTCATATTTTCATTCCTATCATGCATGTTCAGCTTAGTTTAATTGTTGATTAATGTTCAGCATTTACTTTGTTCCTTTCCATGAAATTTACTTTCAGTATTGAATCTTTCTTAGTTGTAGAATGAAGATGACTACTTTGAAGTTCCTAGTGCACATACTGTGTTGACCCATTTCAAGTTCACATCCTTGGGTTGACAATTTAAATGCACCTTCATGATGGTTAAAATGGTTATTCAGATTAGATGTCCAATCTCTAAATCGCGGTTGTAAAGGCTTAGTTATTAAAATCATTGTAGGAGGCCGACAGTTTTGGTGTCATTGTTGGGGATGGTGTCAAACTAGGGAGTTCTTTGGAGTCATTGCTAGTTTTTTTTTTTGTTGTAGTATTTCTGGAGTTTTCTCTTAGTATTTAGAAGTTATGATCCGCTATTCTTTCACCAATTCTTTGTGTGAGTTGGTTGATGTTGAGTTGATACCGCATGCATAGAAGAAGAAGAGATGCTTATGGTAGATTCCTTCCTAATAATCCAGAACCATTCCAACTAGTAGAGCTTCCAAATCTGCCCATGAATGAAGAATAAGAAGAGCCACACCCCTTTATTGATACATTTCCTGACTTAACTAGTTCTAAAGTTTCCCTTGAAGATCAAAATCAAGTTGAAGAACCCTTTACTTTGGAACTTCATCAAACAGGCATGGCTGATGCAAATGGAAACAGGCCTAATAGGAAAAACCAACCAGCTTTTCCTTTTCCCATTGCTCATTAGAATGAAGTAGACAACCTCAAAAATATCCCTTCTTCAGTCCTTCATAAGTTCTATGGACTTTTTATAGAAGATACTAATACATTCTTGTTTGAGTTTGATATACTCTGTAGAAGTTATGACTATACCACTGATGCCCATAGGCTTAAGCTATTTCCTACCACTTTGAGAGAAGTTGCATTAAGATGGTTTATGAGCCTTGGAAGAGATACTATGGAGACTTGGGAGGACATGAATACAAATTTCCTTGAGAAATACAAAGAGTATTGCAAGGGCAGTGATATGAGAGGAGATGACATTTTCAAAATGTAGAAAAAGGAAGATGAAAGCCTAAAGGATTTCATTTCAAGGTTTATGTTTTGTCTACAAAAATCTCCACACCATACACTCAATGAAGACTCCTAGAAGCTACTTTTCTTAAGAGGAATTAATGAAAGTTACACTAATGCCTTGGACCTCATGGCAAGAGGGGGTATCACTCAAATTCCTTGGGAGGATATCAAGAAGATATGTCAGAACTATTTTTTAGGGAAGCTTCAAAGAAAGGGAGAGCTTACCAATCCTCTAAGGTTAAGTCATCCACTAGTGGAGTTTCAAGGATGGAGATTACTCACTTACTGGAAGATTTCAAGCAGGATATCATAAACAATCTAGCTACTCAGTTGGATACACTTCAAGCCAAGAAGAAACATGAGGAGGTAGAGGTGATGCTAATAGAATATTTCCCTCATTGCAGATAAAAGAAGGACTATATATGCAAGATGGTAGCTAACATTGACAGCAAGCAGATTCCACCTGAGTTCAAACCAATTCAGATTAAGGAATATCAAGTCTACTTTGTTGTACAGAAAAGGCCATGGGCTCCAAGACAAGGTATGCCACCAGATCCACTATCTTTTGTTGGGCCATATTTTAATTCATATTCATCTGGTAACCAGTGGAATCCCCCATGTCCATCCAACTATAGAGGATATCCACCACATTCTTGCGATAACCCTCCAAATTTTTGGCCCAATTATTAAAATTCTTCACCTCAATGGTAGCAACCTCAAGGGAATTGGCAGCAAATTCAAGGAGCTTGGCAGCCACCTCTAGGAAACTGGCAACAAACATCTCAATGGAGAGGTGGATAGCAATAGACAAACCAGATAACCAGTTACATGCAGTCACCTTCTCAACCCCAACAACCTACTATCATGCCTCCCCCTGCTAATTTCAGCTCAATTGCACCTAAACCCACTCAGTTACCAGCTTAGCCCACACCTAACCCAAATAATAAACCACAGCAATAGCTTGTATACTCTGTTGATCCAAATCAATTCCCCGCATATTTTGTGAGTTTAAGTAACATATGTTTGGGACAGGAACTAATTTGTTAGCTCCTTCCACACCCATCATCACTGAACTTCTTGTGGAAGAAGAAGAACCTCTAGATGTTCCCATTCAACCTAGTGCACCTAAAAATCCTGAACTAGTTCCATTCAAGCAGACGACACAAGAACCACCATTCCTCCAAAGATTGGAAGTTTCCAAACAAAAGGAAGACAAGGAGGACGCCACTTTTGACATTCTAGACTAGTTGAAGAATATGTGTCCAGATACCTCTATTCCAGGCCATAAAAGATGTTCTTGTATATGGAAAAGCAATCAAAGAAGCATGCCTTAAGAAGCCGAGCAGGAAAAAGAAAGACCCAACTACATTTCATGTAGTGGGACAGCTAGCTGACATTATGCTTGAAAAAGTAACTATCCCCAAGTGCAATGATCTAGGTAGTCATGTGGTTGAAGTTATTATAAATTGGATACACATAAAGAATGCTTTGATTGACTTGGGTGTAGCAATAAATGTGATGACTAAAGACATCCTGCAACAACTAAACATTGTAAGTATGAGATCCACTCTTACTATCCTATAGCTTGTTGATAGTTCCACTATTAAGCCTGATGGCATAGTAGAGGACCTTGTGGTGATTCTAGATTCTTTGGAGTATCCAACTGACTTCATATTTCTCCTAAAGCTACACTAGGTAGGTATCCTATTATCCTTTGAAGGCCATGGTTAGCAACAACAGACGCTTATATTGGATGTTGGTCAGGTGACATGACCATTTTTTATGGCAGGAACACCAAAAAGCTTGTTCTTTATCCTCATGCTTAGCCATCCCATGATGAGGATAATCTTGTATGGCCACATGTAAGTGAAGAGGTCGAGGAAGTTGACCTTGTGGCATAGCTTATGATGTTAGGTAGAAGCCCTTTCCTGTAGCTTCAAGATGAAGATGAAGTGTTATCTAATATAATTCATAATCATTGTGAGATAGAGGAGGTGCCACCCTCTCATGCGTCTAGTTCTACTAATCCCGTGAAGACACTTTTTTCTACTCTACCTGATCTTCCTACAGCCACTATTTCTGCAGACAAACTTTCTCCAGCTTTCTTCCTACAGCCACTCTTCCTATAGACAAAATTCTTGCAGCAACAGGTATGTTCCACACAATGCTTCCATATGAACTTAATGTACCATGTATTAATGAAATAGCTATGATAGAGTTAACTACACAAGTACAAGTGTCCGAAGAAAAATATTTAAATATTAATAGCAAACTGGGAGAAAAACAACAATTATCATTGGAAAATTTGTTGAAGGCCCACCAAAATGCATTTGCATGGGATTATCATAATATGAAAGGCCTACACCCCAAGCTTTGCACCCATAGGATATATATCAAAGATGATTGTCAACCGGTCAAGCAGCCACAAAGAAGAATCAACCCTGCATCAAGAGAAATTGTCAAAACGGAGCTGCAAAAGTTGCTAGATATAGGCTTTATCTATCCCATTTCAGATAGTCAGTGGGTGTCTCCATTAGTGATTGTTCCTAATAAGGGAGAAAAATGGCGAGTTTGTGTTGACTATAGGGTGTGTGTGTGAAATATGTGTATCAAAATGATAAAACAACACACACATCCATGTAATGTATTACATAAAAGGAAATCTAAATAGCAGAATTAAAAGCTATAGCTATCCTCTTAATTCATTCCATGGTTCTCTAATCTTAAGGACCTCTGAAATCCATGCTCTCAAATCTTATTAATGTTGCACATGAACCTGCAAAGATGAAAACCTAAGAAATGAGATGCTATTATGCAATCTACATGCCTATATTTTTGTATTTTCGATATTTGATGCTTGAATGCTAAAGGATCCTATGATGAGGTGTTGTTAAAATCAAAATGGTGCTAAGACTAATGATGTTTTTCTAATGGAAATGTTATATGAAAGATGCAATAACTAAACTATTCAAATTGAAATTGCCACAATAACTCTAAATGAAACTAAGATGCAATTAACTAACTACAATGCTTCTCCAAATGCTCTCAAATTGCACTAGGAATTATGCAGCATAAGTTTGTGATCTAAATCCTTATCAAAAGTTGCATAAATGTGCTTTATTTATTGATTTTTCAAGGCTCAAGATGATGTGGCAATGATGGGCAGTCAAGATTGTGGTCCTACGGCATCAATGGAGGAGCACAAGGAGGTTGGAGAGAATCAGGGAGATGGTTCCCTTTAATAAAACACTTTTCCAAGTGTTAAAGAGAATCAAAGAGAAGGAGAAGCCATGTGTCCAAATTGGTTCCAACTTGGTTGCAAGTTTGTTGATGATAATTCATATTTTTCAATTTAAAAATTCAATTTTATGTGACACATGGTGAGGTGGCAGGTGAGTTGGAGGTGGTTAGAAGAAATATGGAGACATGTGCTAATTTGAATTTAAAAATTCAAATTTAAATAGAAGAGGGAAATTAATTAAAATAACAATTATTTTAATTTGTCCATTTAATTAATTTCGGAAGAAAGTGATTTTGGAAAAGATGAATTAAGGTAATGAACCATATAAATAAATTTATCAATTTATTTATAATAGTAGAGGAATTAGAAATTTATTAATCAAATAACAAGTATTTAATTAATTTGTGCTCGAGACCATTTTTACATGCATACATTTTTCCCCTCTTTGAAGTGATGTGTGCAGACGCATTGCTTCAAAGAATAATTTTTTCGATCGCGATGATAAAATTTTCGACATGCCCCAGACGCTGATTTTTCAGTGATGATGAAAGGATGCCCCCTCGGGAGATAAATTAGGGATTTTTAAATTTTTAATGATTTTTGAAAAAAAAAATTAAAAATTGATGATTAAATGATTTTTCACCGATATGTTGATGATTGTCAGATTTGATGAGGATGACCAGATTTATTTCCCGATAATAATTTAAAGTCCAACCACATTGTTGATTAGTTGATAAAAAGGCCCATTTGAAAAATTAAATAAATGTCACAATAATTAACCCTTAAAAGGTCAAAAAGGGTAAAAGATAGCTCATTTGTAACTTACGCATTTTGAAAACTTGAGAGAGAGAAGAGCCAAGATGGATAGGATTCCGCGCCACTCACAAATTCAAGCGAGTTCGCCGCCACCAACATCCAGCCGCATATGGACCTTTGGTACGTACCCTAAGAACCACTTTTTCAATTTCGAATTTGAATTTTTCTCACTTAAACTTCATTTAAAAATTTGGTATTTTCACATGTTTTAGCACATTAGGTTAGTGTTTTAGCACATCTAGAACCCGATACAACACATAGATAGCCTATAATAGCGCATAGGGTTAGGTATAGGTCCAAAAATAGGCTAGCCCATCTGGGCTCTACTTCAGTGCATTGGGATACTGAATTAGTGCATTGGGATTTTAGCACATCAATGGGATAATGTAGCACATTAGGTAGGTCAACTAGCACATTCGAGAAACAGTGCATCGGGACCCTATTCTAGTGCATTTGGTCCGTTTTCTAGCACATCCAAGAAATGGCGCATTAGGACCCTATTTCGGTGCATATGGTATGTTTTCTAGTGCATCCAAGAAATGGTGCATCAGGACCCTATTCCAGAACATCTGGTAAATTTTTTAGCGCATCTGGTAGATTAGTGCATAGAAACTCTTTTTTAGCACATTGAGCCAAAATTGATGATTTTGAAAATTCCTCCTAGATTTTGATGATTGATGATCATGTCAGCCGATGATAGGATGATGTTGATTGACAGGTTGATAATCGTCCTCATGATAGGTGAGGAATGATGATAGGATAGATAAAATTTATTGATTGATGATCATCTTCATCAAGGATAACTTTAGTGGCAAATCTTTGCCAGTTGGCAAATTCCAGGAATCGAGCAAATCGAATTTGGCGAATTCTAGGTATCCAGCAAGGTGTTCAAAACGCTTGGATTTCACGAACTATCGGTCCAATGGACCGATCAATATTTTTGCATGGAATCCCAAGGAGCATGTCATAAAACACCAACATATTCGCCAATACTATTAAAACAACATTATATGAGGACCCATTTCGCCAATTAAAATTTACAAATAGTTGCTTGTGAAGACCCATTTGCCAATTAAAATTTATAAATAGTTGCTTATGAGGACCTATTTCGCCTTGAAAATTACAAGATATCATTGTATAAGAAGGTGGGATTCGCCAAATTTTTAACATACTATTTAAAAATCCCGTGGAATTCGCCAAATATGGATTGATATAAATACAACTGAAACTGTTATTTGTTCTTACACATTTTGTTCAGTTCTGAGGTTCTACTTCTCGATTCAGAAGTAAGTGAAACCTGAAAACATACTCAAAGGTGAGTGATCATTTCTTCATATTGTTATTAGTTATTAGTTATAATAATAAGATTTCTTTATCTGTTTTCCATTCTTGCTTCAGTCTTAAACATGATTTTGAGTAGGGAATGGGATCTATATTCTTTGTTGGTTTGTCCTTCTTAAACAAGAAGACATTTTTTTTCAGCTTTTATTCGAAGTGAGATATCAATATGTCGAGCAGCAATTGCAAGGGTAAGACTCTTGAGGGTAATGAAGAGACAAGGAGGACATCAAAACAGCCAAAACGTGGAGGTACCATATAGTCTTACTTTGGAATTGGCAAAGCTTCTAATCCATCAGATCAAGGTGGAGCTACAACATCGACTCTTCCACCAAATATTATTGAAGATGGTAATTACAACACCTCACCGCCACAGGAAGGTCAAGGTGAGATTGTCATTGTGTTAAATCAAAATGTATCAAATGAGGATTGTAATACCGCAGAAGATGTTCCAAGGGATACCCTGGATAGCCAGAATGAGATAATTCACTTGGATGAGGATGATGTTGGTAGCAAGAAAAGAAAAGGCAAAGCGAAATTGAGGTGTGAGTGAGAAATGACAAGGAATTTTTAAATTGGTTGGTTGTCCAAGTACCCATTCCTTGAAGCAGTGGGGGTATCAAACGAAAACGATATTGAAAGGGCAACAGAGGTCAAATGTAAGATTTTTAGTTAGAAATGTGGAAGAGACAAGACGATGTAGCTAAATCTTGACACTATAGAAAAGCATATCGAAAAAGTTTACGAAAAACAAATCATAGACGAAAAGGAACAATTAGTCGTACGATGGAAATCAAAGGAAGAATGTCTTCATGTTAAGTATGTCGCATATTATGGAGAGCATAACTATAGAATTTTGAAGATTAAAAAATGTGAAGGCACACTTGAGGCTCATTTTGGAAAAGCCATGGTAGCAGCAAATCTGTCAAAAACTGTTCAGATGAGTGTTGTTTTTCATATTTTTTCCAAGGGGTGTCCTATGACATACTACCCAGAATATTTTGATTTATTATCTTATTTGAGTTTTCCTCACTTTCCCTTCTCACATTGGTCAGTAAACATTGGATGGGAATGGGTGAATTGTCTTGCTACAGTGGAAAAGTAAGATTTAAAGGAGAAATTAAAAGAGTCAAATTTCATTGCATTATCTTTAGATGAAGTTACTGCGGTAGAAAATACTTCTTGGGTTTGTATGCATTTGTATACTGTAGAACAACATGTTCACCAAGCTCATCTTCTTTGTGTTCGTAAAATGAAGGACAGTTCAACATCACAAAATCTATTTGAACTAATCAAGAAATCTTTGAATGAAATTGCAGGTATGGATGAGTTGACAATTGCCAAAAAGTTGGTGTGTGTAGGAGTTGATGGAGCTGCAGTGATGCAAGGTCAAAGGAGTGGTCTTTGCACAAAGTTACAGACTACTTGTGCACCATACATGCTTGGCATTCACTGCATGGCCCACAGAATGAATTTAGCATTCAAAATTGTAAGCAATTTTCCTACAATATCAAAAGTTGAAAATCTAGTTCGTGAGATCCACGCATACTTCTGTCAAAGTCCCAACCGTTTCCTTGAATTTCAACATTTTTTTGAGGGAATAACAACTAGAAACAAGCTTCTCAAGGATGTTGATACCAAATGGATCTCCCTGCATGGACCAGCGCAACGAGTTCTTTCAGAATATCAATCCTTGATTGGAGTGATGTACGAGCATCGCAGCATAGTAGACAAAGCTCCCGACCTCTTACATAGGTTAAGCGATATAGAGACACTCTTGACTTTAGCTAGTCTTCTCCCCATGTTGGATGAGATGAACAATCTTATGAAGAAATCCCAAGATAGAACTACGTATATTTATGAATATTCCAATCTACGTAAACTTACATGCTTGGCCCTCGATCATCTATATCTAGATCTAACACAAGAAGGCATAAATTATTTGATGTGGCAGAAAATTACTGATTTCAATAATCTTGATAATTATTTACAGTTTAATGCAAATGGGCACTTATGTATTTGTGTACGTGGATATGAGATACCAATGTACCATTGTAAGAAATTCAGGCGCTCTAGAAAAGAAGTACCTATTAACGAGGAAGATTTTAATGGCATTGTTAAATATGTTAGTGATAATTTGAAGGAAATTGCAAAATCTCTTTCCTCAGAGATTCGTGAAAGATTCCCTCAACATGAAATACTTGAAGCCATGGGTATTGTGTATCCTCAATTTTGGGTAAACCGAGATAACCCAAAATATTTTCATGATCAAGTAAAAATATTGATCGAACAGTTTTCAGAAAAGGTAACATACAATGAACAAATAATAGAAGGAATTTTAGATGAAAATAAGCTTAGAAAGCAATGTCGAAGTTTTGCAATAGCTATGAGGGAGCAGTATAAATCCATGGGCAAGGAGAAGGCCTTTGAATCGGGATCAATAAAAAAGTTTTGGACAAGCTTAGGTCAGAGTGAAATATTGTGTGGTTCGATGTCAGAATATTTCAAACTTGTTGATTTATGTCAAATAATGATATTGGATTCGGTGGAGGATGAGATATTTTTCAGTACATTGGGGTTTTTGAAATCAAAGTTAAGAAACAAACTGGACAAGAATTTGGAAAATTGCTTGAGGATGAAAGGAACTACGTATAATGTCAAAAAAATTCCTTTTGAAAGGGCACTCGCAATCTGGAGGTCCACATGTGAAAGAAGAGGGGCCGGGTTGTGCAACACAGGCTCTCCAATTCCAACAGCCACCAGTACTGGTGGTAGTGGCAGTGGTAGTTGCAATGAGACTGGGCCTGGGACAGATGACAATGATATTGAAATTGACACAAATCAAACAATGAATGTTGAATTTGAGACATAGGCCGAAGAAAGTGCAGAGCGGTCTCAGAATCAAGATGACTCTTTTACTTTATCTGAAGATGAGCATCGGTTTTGAGGACCCTGACTCCATTTGGGAAATGGAAGATAATTAGCAGGTTTTAGGTATTTTTACTGCACTTCATGAATCAGTTTCCATTGTTCCAAAGTCCAAACTGTAGTTGATGTCTGATGATATTTTATATTGTATTCAATGAACATTGAAATTGTGAATCATTGCACTTCATGATATCTTATTTTATATTGCACTCAAGCACTGCATGTCAGCATGAATCATATTCCAAACTGTAGTTGATGATTTTTTATATTGTATTCAAATAAATTGTGAATCATTGCACTTCAAGTTCGGAATATTTTATTTTATATTGCAATCCAAGTCTCCATGATATTTTATATTATATTGCACTTCATGAATCATAATACATATGCCAAAGTCAAACTGTAGTAACGTAGTTGATGATATTTTATAAATTATATAAAATTCAATACCATCGGCCTAACAATGCTTCATCGACGGAACCCCCATCACAATCCCACCGATGGCCCGATAAAAATAGCTCACAACCTAGTATCAATGTAACAATACTCTATCGGGCTGACTCCTAAGGTGCTCTCCCAATATACTGATAGAGTCAAGTTTTCAACAAAAGTAACCATGAATTATAATTTATGACCATGGGCATGAACTATCTTATTTTATCAATAATCACAAAAATATACCACACTTTGATTTTATGAACAATGCAAATTGTAGAAATTTGTGTGACAAGATCCATATTATAGCCTACATTCACATTGCATCCATAAATATTAAACAAAATTTGAAATTTCGTAGTGACGTAGTCCTTCCCCCATTCCTAACAAAATTCAATACCATCGGCCTAACAATGCTTCATCGGCGGAACCCCCATCACAATCCCGTCGATGGCCCAATAAAAATAGCTCACAACCTAGTATCGATGTAACAATACTCTATCAAGCTGACTCCTAAGGTGCTCTTTCGATATATCGATAGAGTCAAGTTGTCAACAAAAGTAACCATGAATTATAACCATGGCCCATGGGCATGAATTATCGAATGCATAAAGTATATCGGGGGAACTATGGTGCATCGGGGAAACATTATCTGGCATCCCACCGATAGAATGAAGGATAGGTGTCCATCGATGGAGAGGATGGCTATCAGTGAAAGACTAATGTGACATCCTGGGGCATCGTGCAGCCATGTTGTGGTGCATTTATGAACTATAATTGAAGTGAATTATATCACAAGTTGATCGCATAGTTGTTACAAAATTCTAGAAGATTTTGCTTAGGGTAGAAGCAGAAGGATAAAAACTTGGAGTTTTGATGTAGCAAAGACCGGTGGACTATGGAGGTGACTCGGCGAGACTCATGTAAGTACTTCACTTTCAGACCCGGTTGAGAAGCTATTTTACTCAAAAGCTTAAGATTTAAATAATGGAAGAGAGTACAAACAAACCCAAAGCTAAAAAATAGAAAACCAAAAAGCCTAAGAGACTCCTAAATGAATACCTGATAGATCAATGTCCTGGCTCGGGGCCGAAACCCAAGAGGAGTGCTCAAATGAATCCTTCCATGGACCGATTATGGGACAAACAAAAGGGATTAGGGGATATTTGGACACCACAATGAGGGTATGACCTCTTCATGTACCATTATAGAAAACAATTTAGGTTTCAACCAGTCTGCAATCCATGGAGGTTGAACCTAGGAAGACTTGCGGTGCCCAATGTGTTTGTGAACATAGAGCTAATTAAAGCTCTTGCTATCAGATATGACCCCAAGAAAAGAACTATTCAATCACATGGCAGGGGTGATATGCTTGTTATTTCTAGGGATCTCGTTTCTAATGTATTTCAGTTAGAGTGTTCACTGAATTTATCATTCACAGAGTATCGCCACATGGATACCAGCTATAAGAGATGGAAATTACCTTTGCATAGGCCCAAGGATGAAGGAGGCCAACTCAAGAAGTTCTCTAGCAGTGAAAACTCTCCTTTCCATGAAGATTTGTTCGAAGAGTATTTCCGATACACCTATTATTCAGCTGGTCAGGTTTTGGGAGTAGAGGTTTCGCCTCTCATGTCGATTGCCCCAATGGTCTTAGCTATAGACATACAGAGCAAGGATGCCAGGCCATTTGATTATGCTAGCTACTTGGCCAACGCCCTACATCAAGGGCTCAAAAAGATTAAAATAATAGTGATAATATTAATTTTGAACACTATTCTTTGCTTATGCATTTGCTATTGTACGAGGGACAAGTCAGAGGGGTCTAGAGTGGAGAATTAAGGATAAAAGATACAAATGAAAATGGAGATTTTAAACTTGTATAAATGTGGACTTCATTGTGGGACAGACGATTTGGTAGGTCTCAATACCTTTATTTTGAAGAATTTTTTGTAAAACCATTGATGAAGTTGTTGGGGTATCCGTGCAACTATAACCTATCCCCAAAAGTACAAAGATTTCTAAGACCAAAGGAAAATGACCGAAGAAATAAAGTGAATCATAATTGGGGAGACTGGTGTGCTTTCCCTAATTTTACAATGATAAGGGTTTATGGGTTCGAAGGGGCTCCACACTTGATGCCATGAGTAGTTCCTGGCCGAATTTCATTTTTAGAAATTGTGAGGCAATTGGAAAAATCTGATTCCAAACACCTCAAAGGACATAGCAAACAATCAATCATGCCCAGTACCTTATGTTTTGGAGACTTTACAATGGTTTCCAATGAAGGATATGGAGAAATTGATGGTTAATTAGCACAGTACAACCTACCTCTAGGTGATGTAAGGAAACAATTTGATCCAGAAGGGTTTATTCACAAGGCGAGATTATTGCAGGGGCTATCAAGGTATGAACATTTTTTCTCAATCGAAGATGTCATAAGAAACCATGATGAGGCTTCCACCAAGGAAATAATGGATGCCTATAACAAGATTATGCTTGCAAAGGAATGGAAGAGGAAAAATGTCCCATCTTATTCAAAGGCATTTGGTGAGATGCGGGATCCTTTAACAAGAATTGAGCAACTCATCGCTCATGTCAATGAATTGGTAAAGGATGCTCCCCCAGTTGTTTTTGATGCACCTCATGCAACCTATTCAGGAGTACAAGCTAAAGAAATAGAGCCCTTAGATTACATACCTTCACAGCCTACTCTTGAGGTATGTTTTTATGTAGATACTGATATAAGTGAAGAAGAGCAAGGTGATGAAGAGGGTGAGCAGGTCAAACAAATCAGTGCTCCTATGATTGTATAGTACGATCCCCCTCAAGAGCAAAATATTGTAATATTTGAGGCTTTAAATGAACTATCTGATGATGTGAGGGTCGTGGTTGGACAATAGTTTATTTCTAATTGTGATTTTGTTAAATCTTCTGAATTTAAATCATTTGTTTATGAATATAAAGGTAGAAAAATGAGACAACAGATACAGGATATCACTCTTGAACATGAGGCAACCGCTCTGGAGGAATTGAAAAGGGAGGTAGAAAAGGAAATGGAGTTCATCACTCCTGAAAGAGGTGGGGAATTGCTTCAATAAGTTGGAGTGTTGCTCCTGTCAGGGTGGGATATTAGCTCTTCAATTGTATTTGATAGCTTCAGAAAAAGAGGGGATACGACAATGAACTTAACAGAAGAAGCAAGTGACAAAATGTATTCAGGATCTGGGTACAACCCAGACGAAGCCACCTTGCTTATTTGGTCACTGTATCCCCATGATAAAAGACCTGTTATAATTAGTAATCTAAACCAAGTGTTTGGTCATCTCTTGGTTCAATGAGTAGTGGATACCAACCCTATGGAGACAGCAGGATTGAACATAAATATGGCAAAATTTACCAAAGCACAGATCGATAAACTGATTAAGGAAAATGACAAACTAAAGGAGCTAGCAAATCAAAGAGAAAAAAAATCTTCCTCCTTCACATCAGATTTGTACTCCCCATGGCTTGAAAAATATAAGAGAGTGATTGATGCATTTGCTGATGCAGCCTACTGGAAGAATTGCCATCTGAAATCCTAGGGGAAATGCAAAGAATTGGAGAAAGAAGTGAAAACCATCAAATATAACACTGTATCTGAAATGATAAAATAAAGGTTCAATAAAATGATGAAATGTGCTATTGAATATTGGGAAGTATTCAAACAGACATGCATTACATTGGTGGAGAATGAACAATTGCAGCTTAGAATGATGGAGAAAAAAAGGAGCTCCTAGATAAGAATGTCATGAAAGGACAAATATTGCTGACATATAACAAGTTGGTATAATCACATAATGGATATCATAACAGGCTTAGGGAATATTTTGACTGCTTTGATTCACTCCCACTCTCAAATCTTCATTTTGGCATTGGAAATCCGTGAGAATATGATGATTGGAAGGAAGAGCTTGTTGGGATTTTGACTACTGTGTTGCAAGAAATAAATGGCGAGGTTATGGTTTTACAAAACACTCATAAGCAACTCGAAAAAATAATGTTTATGGAATATGATATGAAAGAGGCGATCTCTAACGTGGACACCTATGTTGAACAGGAGTACATCATCACCTCTCTATAGTCAATATGTTTATTAGCCAAACTATAGATGTGTCAGAATCATATCCAACGGGACAACCATCAAATTCAAAGGAAGAACGCCAGCCGACAACATGATGAGCACCCTATCATGGAGTAGAAGCCTTGAATAGATCTTATGTGTTCATTGGTCACGGGATTTTGCTTGGAGATTAACGGATCGGTGCATTCACCTGCAGCATTGCTTTATTTATAATTTGAGTTATGTTTAGTTGTCAAAACGTCATGACTTTTTGCAAGGGGTTTGTAGCTTGTTGCCTCTAATATATAAGAGAGATCAAGACCCCAATAGGAGATCAATGGATCATCACATCATTTTTAATTAGAATTTAGAGTAGAAAATAGTAAGAAGATAGATAATAGATTGCACCAATTCACCCATCCATCTCATATCATAAACTATTTTTATAATGCATATCATTTGAACTTTGAAGATCAATACAATGGAGAAGGTTACACATATTTATTGATTTTCTTTCGAGTGTTCAACTGTTGTGGATTCATATGCTTATAAGTTATTAACTTATTTGGCTATCTCCAAAGTGGTTGTTTATGTTATTCAAATTGAGTGTGTGGAAGTACAATTAATTTTTCAATACATTGAATTTGAATTCTTTAGGAATAGGGGTTGTGACCATGGGGTTTTAGATTTATTTATGGACATGATCATTGATCAAGTAGTAATGTGGGCCACAAAATGGATCTTGTCACACAAATCTCTACAATTTGTGCTAATCATAAAATCAAATGTAGTGTATTTTGCAGTATGTGGGATGTGGGTGAGGTGTAAGTTGGTGGATAATGATCAGGATTTTTAGTAAAAACATAACAGAAGCTAACAGTTCAACATCCATAACTTAGAAGCTCTACCAAGAAGTAAATATAATGAGCTAACAGTTCAACATCCATAACTTGGAAATGGAAGCTCTACCAAGAAGTAAAAATAATGAGCTAATAGTTCATCACTAGTTCAAATGATAAAATAAATAATACAGAATCCAGATAATTGAACATCATCACATTACTGAAGTCTGAATTTGAGATTTTTAATTGAATTTCACATGGAGTACATATTGGCATTGGCAATGCAAAATATTTCCAATGCCCAAAGACGAGTCTGCACAGAGCTGAGTTGGAACTTCGAAACTCATATTATCAAAGATTGAAAATAATAATTCAAGTCTCTGTATCAACTTTTCTAGCAACTTCCACTCTTCAGGTGGTGGAATTTCCATTTGCTCTAACTGATGTTGTTTGACTTGAAGTTTTGTTAAGATTTCATGATTGTAATTGGAAATGGAACCTGTCTTGAATTCTTCAATCAATTTTGCATTCAAGGTTAGCAATATTCTGATGGAATCCAAATAGTTCACATCTTGGTTCTGAGGAAACTGGTCCAAATCAATCTTCCTTGCACCTTCCATCTTCTTTTTGAAACCATCCTTTCCAATGAATCGCTCATTTGTGTCAAAAGCCTCTGGAAAACCAAGCTTTGTGAAGTTCATTACCTTTTCATCCACCACCTTCATCTTGTATGCAACCAAATGCAAATATTCTTTTGTTCCAAACATTCTCGAACACTTTTCAATGATAGATGACAACTTCATTGAGGTTTCAATCCAATTAGTAATCCATTTTGATTTCCGATCATTGTCACTGGCTTTGTAGACTGCTTGTGGAACTTCATTTGCAAATTTCTCTGATTCCAGCACCTTTTTTTTTGTCCACTAAATATTTGTTGAGCTTCTTATAATGTTGTCTGATAGCATCAATCAATTGAAACATGTCACACAAATGATCAAACCTCTGCATTATTTCATCCCAGATCTTTTGTTTCATATGCCTCACTGTATCTCTACAAAATGCAGATAACTTATTTTGAGAAGACTTAATTTCTTCTTTTACTTTCGTCAGCTCTATCTCCAATATTTCATTTGTTTTTCTCTATTTCTCCAAAAAAAAATCCCACTGTGCATTTCCATTCGCAATGCTTACTCTTAATTTTTCTGAAGTGGATTTTTCCTCATCATATTTCTTGTTGCTCTCATCTATCCTTCGCTTTAGGTCATTCACTTCTCTCTCATTTGATTTATCCTCTTTGCTTGTTGATGTAGAGGCAGATTTTATTATTCTTTTTTCTAATTCATTGCTCTTGTTATCTGTTGCTTTCCTCTTTGCTTTCTCACTTGCTAGGTCTTCCTATAACTTTTCTATTTGGGTCTACAACCTTTTCTTCTCTCTATCTTGCTTTAGAAATGATGTGTACACCAATTCATTGTTCTTCTTTGATACATTAATTTTGTCAATATTTTTTAGGCCAAAAAAATCCAATTGAAAATTGGTTACCTGGTATTTAGATCGATCCATCTGATTTGTTGGTTTGTTTTGAACTATGGGAACAACAATTGTGTACTCCATGATTTCTTTATTTGAGTCAAATGTGGGTAATACCATGGTTGTTGCAGTCTCTGAAGTTACAGTAGATGCACTCTCTATCAGTTGCTTCTTTTCTTTTTTATTCAAGTCTGATTTCTTTTTAAACTCTTCAATGAAATCATAACCTGGGGAGGCAGGAACAATGGAATGCTTGAATGGAGAAGGAATAGAAGTACTTTCAGTTGCTAATGATGTCACACCCCACACTAACTGGATTTGTGGGAGTGTCTAGAAATAACTCCTTTGTGGTACTGGTGGATCCACTGATAGTGTGACTTGGACCTGTCAAAATCCTTTTCCTCTTTTGATTGCCTTGATCACCTAGTATTTTTGTGGTATCTTTTTTTGTTTTCCTCTTAATATTGTGTGTAATTTTTCATTGTAGCACATGTTGACCACTACTAGTACTACTACCCATACCATCGCCACCAATGGCACTCCCAGTTGCACTAAGCGGTCCACCAAGGGCACGCCCTAGTTGTGATTGTATCTGACCATGAGGATGAGGACTAGAAGCTCTAACAAACTGAGTTTGACTTGTATCCCCTGGAATTTTTACTCTACTGGATGGTTTATCACTTTTTTCATAAAAATTGTTGTATGTCCTGATTGTCTTTCGATGCAATGCCATAATTTCTGCTGACAAATGTTCAAAAGAAATACCATTCTCAACAACACTTTTCTCTATTGCTATTTTGACCTCATCCCAAGAATCCTTGTTTCTCAAGTTTTCAAGCAAGGGTTTACTTTGATGTTGAATTCTATTTGCAGCATTCCTATTGGCCACAATCATTGATTTAATGATGTCACATGGATCATACTGCCAGTGACAAATAGCATCAAATACAAAAAAAATCAAAAGATTATGTGCCACACTAAATGCTTTTCTCTCGAATGTGAACCCTCCACATGAAAAAGGTAAAGAAGGAAATAAGGTCTTCTTTTGCTGACTGAGAAAGTGTAGTTCATCAGCACTCTGCACTTGCCTTACATATTCCATTGCAAAAACCCTTTCTGTCACATGTATTGGAAGTTTGTATGGCTATACTCCCGATCCATAAAATCTTAGCACAGTATATTCTTCCATTAAGTACCAATCAGCCAATTGTATTTCTTTTCCTAGTTGCATGTAGTTTCTACATGAAATAGGCAATCTAGGCATTGGAGTATTTGTATTTACTTGATGCAATGGAGCCAAAAAGTAGTCTACAAAATGACTGTAGTTCCTTCGAGAATCATGCATCCTTATCTTAGTGGTCCATCCATATACTAGAGCCAATTGTTTTTTCCTCTGCATTACTATAGGGTTCGATCTGAAGCTTGTTGGTTTGAAACATTCCTCTAAATTTGAATAGAAAAAGATAGCAAAAGTAGGTTGTGAACCTAAATGTCTTTGTGGAACCTGCTTTAATCATTAAAAATTGTTTATGCATGGATTCTACAATGTGCTGAGTATAATTGTATTTGTCATGTTCATCAGCATATTGGATATTATATATCATTTCAAGGAGGCTTGCACCCACTTCCAAATTGCTATCCAGACCGAGGCAAAATGCTAGCATGGAAATAGTATCCCAAACCCATGGTTTAAAAATATCCAAATTATAAGGAGGCTTATGATCACCTTTCAATTTATTTCTATCCATAACTATTGTATTTAAGAAATCATTTTTCAGCCTTTCTTCCACTGCTTCATAATCACTAGCAAGCTTTTCTAGGTCAATGTGGTGGTTTCCAAATTCTTTGGTTGTAAACCCCAACACTTTTCCAAGTTCTTCTGCATTAATCGATAACAATTCTTCTTCTTTATCTTTATTAACAATTGCTCTTTTCTTATCATCATAATTTTCGGCACAGACCATGATAAATTATGGGCAAGGGAAAACTTCATGTAACATCATGCGCCCTAATCTAGTTACCCACGGTGCACTGATACTATCAACTTTCTTTTGATTTGCAGCCTTATTCTGAGATGTAAATCTAAGTTCTGAGGTATGCCTACCATAGATTTCAGGATCATAAATATCATGGTACCCATCGGTGAAACCTGGGGTTTTAAGCAATTTTGCATAATGTATTTTTTTATCGGACATTGCTCTAAGTCTAGTGATACTGGTGGTAGACATGCTTATACAAATCTGAATTTGTGAAATTTGAATTCCCTAATAAGTAATACCTATTAGTCCTCCTTAATTTTAACGAATTCTTGAGTTTCTAAACCCAAACTTCAAACTTTGACAAAATAAGAATTTAAGAAATGTCAAACGATGAAACGTAGCCGCAGGAATTCTTTCACTTACCCAGATTCTGAGTCTTGACTCTTGAAAACTGGAATGGCGTTGTTGGAAGTGGAACTATGGAATCCAAAATAGGGTGGTGCACTGCAATGAGCAATCTGAAGAGTGAAGACTTCAAAAATCACTATACAATTTCAAAGTGCAAAGTGTTTTAAATGTTTTTTTCTCGTAATTGGAATGTTTAACTAAATGACACGTCTTAGGAGTTAGGTCTACAAGTCTACAAGACTACAAGTTGCAAATTCTTAACCGTTGATCTTTCTAAATCTAATGGTTATAGGGTGATTCTGGAGGTTTAAGTTGGGAAGCCGATCACCCTGTGCATTTCATTATGGAATACAACTACAACCATACATCAAATTTTCATCCAACGGTTGAAACTTGAGTAATTCATGAATTATGATATTAACTTTAAAAATAAGCATTAATCACTTGACAGTTTGAGTTGACACTTAGTAATTAACAGTACAAAGTTCTTTAAATGCTTTGTTTCTCGAAATTGGAACATTAAAGACAAAATTGAATGACACATCTTAGGTCTACAAGTTGCAAATTCTTAATCTTAACCGTTGATCTTTCTAAATCTAATGGTTATAGGGTGATTCTGGAGGTTTAAGTTGGGAAGCCCATCACTCTGTGCATTTCATTACGGAGTGCAACTACAACCATACATCAAATGTTCATCCAACGGTTGAAACTTCCATACGATCATGAAATTGAAAGTACCAGAGATTCCTAGAGGCATACCATCAGAGAAGCTTCCTTGACCAATAGGGTAAATCAGGAAAACAGCAGTAGCTGCTGCTACTGGAGCTGAATATGCAACAGCAATCCAAGGACGCATACCTAGACAGAAGCTAAGCTCCCACTCACGACCCATATAGCAAGCTACACCAAGTAGGAAGTGTAGAACGATTAGCTCATAGGGACCACCGTTGTATAGCCATTCATCAATAGAAGCTGCTTCCCAGATGGGATAGAGATGCAGACCAATGGCTGCAGAGGTAGGAATAATAGCACTGGAAATAATATTATTTCCATAAAGAAGAGAACCGGAAACAGGTTCACGAATACCATCAATATCTACTGGAGGAGCTGCAATGAAAGCGATAATGAATACAGAGGTTGCAGTCAATAGGGTAGGAATCATCAAGACACCGAACCATCCAATGTAAAGACGGTTTTCGGTGCTAGTGATCCAATCGCAAAACGATTCCATAGGCTTGCGCTTTCGCGTCTTTCTAGAATTGCGGTCATGGTTATAACTTGGTTTATTTAATCATTAATAGCTCCCAAGCATACACATAAGGCTTGTTATTTAATAGTATAATATGATTCATATCTGTATGTCAACCGATATTTTGACATCTTTATGAATACTATATAAATTCATAGTATCGTCCTCCAGAAATTAAAGGCTTATTTCGCGCACATATTGAAATACTTTTCAATACTCTATATCCATAGATATTAATACCAGTATTAATGCGCTCTATTAGCATTCCTTCTTTCTTTATGATTCGAGGTAATAAATAATATTATTTATTACCTCCCCCCCCCTTTTTTTTGAACGGCTGCTTCTCTTGCTTGTTAAGAGCAATGGATAACATGAATTGGACTGGATCGAGAATAAGTAGACAAAAATATCTTTAGGTACTAGATTCTAG